>JANAVB010000599.1:10915283-11217783 GCA_029216955.1 Iris pallida
CTATTTTGTAGAACCAAGTCTATTTTGTAAAAGGGGCCAAACATGCAGCCTCATAAACCTACTTATGCTTGTAGGAGCAAGTCTATTCTATAGAACCAAGTCTATTTTGTAGAAACAAGTCTATTTTTTTAAATTGGCAATGATGAGTGGGATGGTGAATCCTTTGAGCCAATTACTACAACAGCTGCTTCTTTAGACTATCTGCAGTTTTTGAATGCTGTTTTGGCAGTCTTTAGACTATACTTTTTACTGATGTGTGGGCTCAGTTTTTTTGGTTTAGTTTGCAGTTTGTATTTGCTTCAACCTTGCAGTTTTCATTTTTGGTTTTGGTACAGTTTTTTTGGTTTAGTTTGTAGTTTTTTGAATGGGCTATGATGAAATGTAAACTCTATTTTTTTTATTAGTGAAGACTTGGTAGTTCTTCATATGAAGGTGAGACATAGGGCTATGTTGGTTCTATGTGGGTATGTTCTTACATATTTGGGGATATTGAAGCATCCAAGATATGATACATTTTTTGAAATTTTTTAATGCTGCATTTTTCATATGCAGCAATTTTTGGGTTATGTTCTTCATATGCAGCAGTTTTTATATGATACAATTTTTAAATGTTGCATTTTTGAGATTGCAGCAGTTTTTTTAATACAATATTTGGGATATGTTCTTCATATGCAGCATGATTTTTGAGATTAAAAATTTTCAATGCTGCATTTTTCATCACTTGGAAATGTGCTTCTTCTTGTTGATACAATCTTTCATACACAGGACTATGAGGAGAAAGCACATGTGCTTCTTCTTCTTGATACAATTTTCATCCATGTTTTTTGTTTCTTTCTTGTTTCACGTAATTCTTCTTTCAGTTGGCTTCATTGGAATTATATACTAGCCTATGGTACATTAATTTCTCTTATCAGTTTTGGAATTATATACTAGCCTATGATACATTAATTTCTTCATATTAAGTATCACTTTTGTGGCTATGTTGGTTCAGTTTTGTGAGTATATGCTCAATGATGTTATTCTTCATTCAATATTTTAGAGTTTAAGTTATTCCATGGAGCAGCTTTTGCTAAAACTCTGAGCCCATAGAGTCCTTATTGACTCTTTTTAGAGTACCAGTTATTCCCTACATACTCTTTCAATTTTGTAGCTGTAAAAATTTGGCAATTGGACATGTCTGGGCTACGTTTGAAATTTTGACAACAACTTGATGAATGGAAATATGGGCTATGTTGTTCCAATCTTCTTTGAGTATTCTCCATTCAGGATATGAGTATCAGGATATGAATATCATATTATGAGTTTTCTTTGGTATAATTTGTATGATACAATCAGGATATGACTATCTGTATTTGAGTATCAGTTGTATGATACATTTAGGAAATTAGGTATCATGGTTATGAGTTTTCTTTGTTATTCTTTGTATGATATATTCAGGATATGAGTATTTGTATTTGAGTTTTCTTTGTTATTCTTTGTATGATACAGTCAGGATATGAGTATCTGTATTTGAGTATCTGTTTTCTTTGGTATCATTTGTATGATACATTCAGGAAATTAGGTATCATTTGTATTTGGATATGACTATCAAAATTTCTAGCTGTCAGGATATGAGAATCATGGAAGTTCTTTAGGTAAATTGGCAGCTAAATCTTCTAAAGTTTCATAAATGGTAATATTACCTAATTTAATATGTTGGTGATTATATCACTTGTGGGGTGTGACCCAAACATTGAAAGTGTGCATTTTAGTTCCCACCTACACTTTCAAGTGGTCATCCAAACAAAGTATGTTATTCCCAGGGCTTGATCAAAGATGGAAAAACAGATGCAATCGAGATCTGAGATGTCCCACAAAACTTTGCAGAGAGCAAACTCAAGATCTACGATGGTATAAAAAATCAAATAGCCAAATTACAATCTGAAGGAGGGAAAAAAAGAGAAGAGAAGATCTCTCGTTCTTCCTTGCAAACGTGTTGCAATTGGGACAGAACGAGTTACAATAAAACTAGAGAGAGATGAGAAGAAGAACAATGCTGGGGTGTCAAAACACCGTTGCTCAAAGCAAGATTCGCCCCACACGATCTGCTTCCAGGAACCAGCAAGTTGAATAACTTGTGGAACGCTCGATGTCACCTATGTTCTGACTCCTCGGATGGACTTGCAATGGCGGCAGCAGCTCTCTCTCTCTTTCTCCTTTTTTGACTTGTATTTTCGTAGTACCCACAAAGGAGGCCAGAAGAGAGTATATATAGAGAGAGGGTGGAAACCCTAGCCGCCTCTTCAGTTATGGAAAGATTGAATCAAATCACAAAAAGATAGCAACGAATTAATTCTAATCCCACAAAGATAGGAACTGAATTAATTCAAATCCCACAAAGATAGTAACGAAATTAATTCAAATCCCACAAAGATAGGATCTGAATTAATCGTATTGATTCACCCTTTCCATAACCGATATTAAATCTGCACAGTCAGCGTAGCCCTCCATGCGGCAGCAGCAGCAGCAGCCTGGCCGCATGGACCGCTTGGGCCGCATGTGCCGCATGAGCCGCATGGACCGCATGAGTCGCATGGACCGCATGAGCCGCATGAGCCGCATGAACCGCATGGCCGCATGAGCCGCATGGACCGCATGGACCGCATGAGCCGCATGGCCGCATGAACCGCATGGCCGCATGAGCCGCATGAGGCCGCATATGAGCCGCATGCCGCATAAGACCGTATGGCCGCATATGAACCGCATAAAGACCGCATGACTGCTGACGTGCTAAGTGCAAAGTGCGCCAACAAAATGCCACATTACGCCTCATGAGCCCATGAGCCCGAGCCCGAGTCCGAGTCCGAGTCCGAGTCCGAGTCCGAGTCGCTAAGCCCCTTCGGGGCTTAGCTCTAAGTGGAATTAATCCAAGAGAATGACAAAAGCATTAATGCTTAATCCTTGGAGCCTTATTCTTACCTCCTAGTAAAATCACCCACATGGTTCCCTCCTTAGGGTCACCACCCCATGTGCATCTCTCAACAACACACCCAAGTATATATGTTGAGATAACTCATGGTGCTTTTCCAATGTGGGACTAAAATTTTACAAGGCATGTTGAGAGCAAGCTCTCTCCATGTAAATAAAGCACCAACAATCCCCCACATATCATAACATATATATGTGTCCAGGGTTGAGCGTTCCCCACAGTAACTGTCCATTTTGCATTAGGATAGATGTCGCTGACGACTTGAATCTTCCCGCATGGGTTAAATAACAATGTGATACAAGAATGGACTACGTCTTGAATTCTGCATCACAATTGTAATTCTTCCCACTCACAAAGTGTAGTTACGTGTGCTTCTGGCTGCACATTAAAGGCCCTGTGCCAGCCTGGTTTTAGTGTATAATTTTGGGCGTCTACAAGTTTACCCTCAAGAGACGGCCTGATATCTCTTTTCATACACTATAGGTGAGTTCTTTATTAAAGAGATATGGCATGAAGCCTTGCGCTTCCTTGCGGTGCTACACCGCTATGACATGGCCTGAAGCCGAGGCATTACCCCTACCTGGGAACCTCATCGTAGTGTCATACTACTGTAGCATGAGGTCACAAGCCTCTTTGTAGTGCCAAACTACCCAGCATGAAGCCTAAGGCTTCCTTGCGGTGTTACGCCGCAACGACATGGCTTGCAATGCCGAGGCTTTACCCCTACCTGGGTACCTCATCGTGGTGTCGTGCCACTGTAACATGGGGCCATCCTCCCCTTTGTAGTGCTGTCTACAACTCTTTAATTACGTCATACAACATTAGGCTACCTGCCTATTTGCGGTGCTACGTCGCTATGACTTGGCTTGCAAAGTCGAGGCATTACCCCTACCTGGGAACCTCATGGTGGAGTCATCCCACTGTAGCATGGAGTTTCACTCCTTGTAGTGCTGCTCTACCGTGCTTCCTATAAAGCACACCAGACATTCACTCTGCCTGAGAACTCATTAAGGCGTTTAAGCCAACCTTCCACAGGATCTGTTTTTCTGCAGAAAAATACATAGTAGACAACAGTGGTTATGGGTCCGTATCCCTTCCATGTTCCAGAGAACAAGTACCCACTGTTACCTGATAGTTTCCCAGTCAGTGATCCTCCTTTGAACCAAAAGTTAGATGCCTAGTAGATTTCTCTTTGAACTAATAGCATAAAACTTTATGGTAGGATTACAAAGACACACTATCAGAATGCCTTCAAGCCCATTTTACAAGCTGTGTCCTCGACCAACTGGCGCTTGAGGCCCTTTGTGAACGGATCTGCCAGGTTCTCCTGACTCCGAACATCAACCACTGCAATTACACCTCTTTTGATAAGATCGTGTACTGCCCTGTGCTTCAACCGCACAATCCTCTTCTTCCCGTTGAAGAGGTCATTTGATGCCACCGCCGCAGTCGCCTGGTTGTCACAGTATATCGGTATCGCCGGTATCTGAGCCCCAACCACTGGAAGATCATACATGAGCTCCCGAAGCCATTCTGCTTCATCTGCTGCAGTTTCAAGTGCATAGAATTCAGATTCCATGGAGGAACGAGAGAGTATAGTCTGCTTCTTCGACTTCCACGATATAGCAGCTCCACCCAAAGAAAAGCCATATCCACCTGTGGATCTCTCGCTTTCCACCTCTGAACACCAGCTAGCATCACTGAAGCCTTCCACTACTGTCGGATACCCGTTGTAGTGCAGTGCATATGTTTGAGTTTTCTTGAGATATCTCATCAACCGCTTCACAGCTTTTCAGTGCTCAACCCCTGGGTTGCTTGTGAACCGACTCAGCATTCCCACGGCGAAAGCTATGTCAGGCCTTGTGGCAGTGGTTGCGTACATCAAACTTCCGATAATGCTAGAATACTCCAGCTGCCTGACGCTTTCCCTCGAGTTTGGCTTCAGCTTCTGATCACACCTGTATGGCGTATCGATCCCTGGAAGATCCTTATACCCATAGCGTGTGAGCATCTTCTCAATATAGTGAGATTGTGACAGCGCTACTCCAGTGTCTGTCCGGATGATCTTTATGCCCAAGATGACATCTGCATCCCCCAAGTCCTTCATACTGAACTTGGTTGAGAGGAACTTCTTTGTCTCTGTGACACAGCCTATATCCGTACCTAGGATTAGCATGTCATCCACGTACAGACAAACGATGACTCCTCTTCCATCAGCGAACTTTGTGTAAACACATTTGTCCGTCTCGCTGACTCTGTAGCCGTTTGACCTAATAACTTTGTCAAACTTCTCATGCCACATCTTGGGAGCTTGCTTCAAACCATATAATGATTTCACCAACTTGCAGACTTTGTCTTCAAGACCTTTGACGACAAATCCATCTGGCTGTTGCATGTAAATCTCTTCGGTCAGCTCCCCATTCAGGAACGCTGTCTTTACATCCATCTGATGTATCATCAACTTATATATAGCTGCTAGAGCGATTAACATCCTGATGGTGGTCATCCGAGCTACTGGAGCGTACGTGTCGAAGTAGTCTATCCCCTGTTTCTGAGAAAATCCCTTGGCGACCAGCCTGGCCTTGAACTTGTCAATAGTTCCATCTGCCTTCATCTTCTTCTTGAAGATCCATTTACATCCAATAGGCTTTTCTCCTTTAGGTAGATCTACCAACACCCATGTGTTATTGGAGGTGATAGAGTCAAACTCGTCATTCACTGCCTCCTTCCAGAAGATAGCATCTCTGGTCTTTATCGCCTCATCATAGGTAAGCGGATCTGCTTCCACATGATAGGTGACGAAGTCATCTCCGAAGTCTTTCGGTCTCCTCGCTCGCTTAGCTGACGGCTCTGCGAGTTCTGGTACAAGAGTTGTTTCATCAAAAACAGCTTCTTCTTGGACTACTGGCTCATATGAGATTTCAGTCTCATTTGCACCTACATCATTTTTCGGAATGTCCGAAAGAACAATGTTTTTGTCTTTTGCAAACTTGTTTTCAAAGTATTCAGCATCGCGAGATTCGATAATATGATTTGACTCAATATCAAGAAATCTCCGAGCATCACTCTTCTCGGCATACCCCAAGAAGATCGCCTTCGTAGTCCTTGTCCCTAGCTTCTGAATCTTCAGATCTGGGAGTTTCACATACGCCAGACACCCCCACACTCGAATGACATTCAAGTTTGGTCTGACTTTGAACCAGAGTTCATGAGGAGTTACATCCGAAGTTGCATGTGGCACTCTATTAAGAATAAAAGTGGCCGTCAATGCAGCTTCTCCCCAGTAGCATTTAGGAAGACCCGCGGTTAGCAGCATAGAGTTCATCATTTCTGTCAACGTTCTGTTCTTCCTCTCTGCTACTCCGTTGGATTGAGAAGAATATGGAGCAGTAGTCTCGCATATGATTCCATGTTCTTTACAGAACGATGCGAATTCATGAGACCTGTACTCCCCACCTCGATCACTTCTTAACCTCTTGAGTTGTTGTCCAGTCTGCCGTTCAGCTTCGGCCCTGAACTCTCTGAACTTCTCGAAGGCTTCGTCTTTAGACTTGAGCAAGTAGACGAACGCGTATTTTGAGAAGTCGTCGATGAAGGTTATGAAATACTTCATCCCGGCCTTCGTGGAGAAATGTTTGAAGTCACAGATATCGGAGTGCACCAACTCCAGAAGATCTGTGCTTCTATTGACCCGATGAAAGGGTTTCCTTGTGATCTTCGTCTGAGCACACACCTCACACTTCTCCACCTTACCCCCATATTTGGAGATAAGTCCTAGACTAGACATTTTGTTAATTCTCTTACAATGAACATGTCCTAGTCTATTATGCCACAACTCAAGAGAATAATCAGAAAATGCAACTGCATTAATGTCTTCAAACTGGTTAACAAGCTGAATTTTAAACATGCCTTCGGTTTGATAAGCCTTCCCGAAGTATGTTCCTTTCTTGGACATCACCATCTGACCAGCATTGATGTCCATCCTCAAGCCTGCGTTGCAGAGCAGGCTCCCAGAGATCAGGTTCTTGGCAATCGCCGGAACATGCTTCACACCTTAAAGCGTCAGAGTGTTCCCAGAAGTGAGTTTCAGTTCCACGGTCCCGATCCCCAGAACTTCAGCTTGGGCCTGGTTCGCCATGACAACCTTCTCAGATATCGGCTGGTACGTGACGAACCATTCCTTGCCTGAACAGACATGGCAAGTCGCACCAGTGTCTATCCACCAGTCAGAGTCAACCCCCACAGTTGTGACCTGTCCGATCATAGCAACAACGTTAGAAACCAATGAAACCTTATTAGGCTCACCTTTCTCTGATTGTTTAGGCTTAGATCTGCATTCACTCTTGTAGTGGCCTTTCTTGCCACAATTATAACAAGTCACGTGGGACTTAGTCTTCTGTTGCTTGAAAGAAGGACCCTTCACTTTTAGATTAGCGAAGTCCTTCTTCTTGGGATGAGAAGCCGCCTGCTTCCCCTTGGAATCTCTCGTCTGCACAAGATTGGCTTTAGCCAACTGTTTGGACAGAGTGTCCACCTTCTGTTGAGAACGCATCTCGTCCTCAACATGGATCTCTTGAAGTAGATCTCCCAAGCTAATGTCTAGCTTCTTTCTGTGCATCCTTGCATAGAAGGTACTCCATCCTGCAGGAAGTTTTGAGACGATCCCTCCGACGACAAACTTGTCGGGAAGGGGCATCTCTTCGTCTTCCAGTTTCTGACGCAGCTTCAGAAATTCCTTCACCTGTGGCAGCATGGACTTTTCGTCCTCAAAGAGCAATTTGTGATATTTTTCAACCACAAACATTTTGCTCCTGTTCTTATCTTCTTCATACAGATTTTCCACAGACTCCCATATGTCTCTGGCAAGTTCCTTCTTTGAGTAGGATTCTGCCAGGGAGTCCTCCATAGCATTCAGGATGAGAAGCCTGCAGATGCTATTTTCCCTTCTCCACTTGGCCTGGAGTTTGGTAGCCGCGTTGATGGCGACAGTAGACCCAGTGTCTGGAACAGAGGGTTCTTCCTCCAACAGAACATGATCAACGTCTTTCAGTTGAAGAGTTAGGTACACCTTTCTCTTCCAGACTTGATAGTGCTCTCCATCGAACTTTTCCAACTTGCAGAAGTCCGATTGGAGGAGCGAAGCATTAATGTTTTCCATCTATACGGATCTTGCTTTGAGATTGTTATTCCCGGGGCTTGATCAAAGATGGAAAAACAGATGCAATCGAGATCTGAGATGTCCCACAAAACTTTGCAGAGAGCAAACTCAAGATCTACGATGGTATAAAAAATCAAATAGCCAAATTACAATCTGAAGGAGGGAAAAAAAAGAGAAGAGAAGATCTCTCGTTCTTCCTTGCAAACGTGTTGCAATTGGGACAGAACGAGTTACAATAAAACTAGAGAGAGATGAGAAGAAGAACAATGCTGGGGTGTCAAAACACCGTTGCTCAAAGCAAGATTCGCCCCACACGATCTGCTTCCAGGAACCAGCAAGTTGAATAACTTGTGGAACGCTCGATGTCACCTATGTTCTGACTCCTCGGATGGACTTGCAATGGCGGCAACAGCTCTCTCTCTCTTTCTCCTTTTCTGACTTGTATTTTCGTAGTACCCACAAAGGAGGCCAGAAGAGAGTATATATAGAGAGAGGGTGGAAACCCTAGCCGCCTCTTCAGTTATGGAAAGATTGAATCAAATCACAAAAAGATAGTAACGAATTAATTCTAATCCCACAAAGATAGGAACTGAATTAATTCAAATCCCACAAAGATAGTAACAAAATTAATTCAAATCCCACAAAGATAGGATCTGAATTAATCGTATTGATTCACCCTTTCCATAACCGATATTAAATCTGCACAGTCAGCGTAGCCCTCCAGCTTGGGCCGCATGAGCCGCATGGCCGCATGGACCGCATGACGTGCTAAGTGCAAAGTGCGCCAACAAAACGCCACATTACGCCTCATGAGTCCGAGTCCGAGTCGCTAAGCCCCTTTGGGGCTTAGCTCCAAGTGGAATTAATCCAAGAGAATGACAAAAGCATTAATGCTTAATCCTTGGAGCCTTATTCTTACCTCCTAGTAAAATCACCCACATGGTTCCCTCCTTAGGGTCACCACCCCATGTGCATCTCTCAACAACACACCCAAGTATATATGTTGAGATAACTCATGGTGCTTTTCCAATGTGGGACTAAAATTTTACAAGGCATGTTGAGAGCAAGCTCTCTCCATGTAAATAAAGCACCAACAAAGTATATTGAAACTCTCCACTTGCGGGGGGACAAAATCCTTGTATCCAAACACTTTTTGGAAAGTGGAGTGCATTGAAAGTGAAATGAGTTACACATTCATGAAAGTGTCACTCTAACACTTTCGCGGGGTTACCACGATCCATACAGACCCTAATTTTTTTTTTTTTTTCAAAAAATTCGGTCAACCTGACTGGTCAGACCATCGAACCGTTCGACCCAGTTAAATTTTGGACCGATTTGACCATGACTTTTAAATTTTGTTTTGGACTTTATATGTAATCAAAGTTAACAGGTTTATTTCTAGACTAATTCTATTATGATAGACATGTAGAACTGCCAAGTAAGTAGTATATATGTAGTTGTATAGTAAGTAATATATTCAATGTAAAATTATAAGTGTATATAACCGATTGAACCTATTTGACACAACTCGAACCGGTCCAATTTTTAAAACATTAATTTTGACCTTTAGCAAGGGAGACTAGAGTCAATGTTCTTGTAAATGCTAATGCAATTGCGATCTCGACAAACCAATCACGTCCTCAACTAACCATTCAATTGATTTCCTTAGGTACACAATCAATTTGTGACATTTATTGATTATCATTAGTCTACATCGATTCAAGTGGCACTTGGCCTCATCCGTGCCTAACTTCCTATCCACCAGGAAACTCCACATCAACCTTCCTCTTCCTCGCCATCGACTCATTGAACTGATTACATGTGATGTAACAGTGCTCGACTTTGAAGACCTGATAAAATTCTTGTGACATTTGCCAATTATTCTTTCCTTTCTTCCCAGAAGATGCTCCCATAAGCCTAACAGTATTTAAAACTTAGGTGAGTCCCACTTTATATGGTGTCACAATGGAATTTAAAAAAACAAAGACAATTCAACAACATAAACTCAAATAGAAACTCACAATGAGAATTTATAATTATGCTATAATATTGTGTACAACTTTTTATATTTATGCTCTTGACTTTTTTGTTTACACCTTTTAAAAAAAGTTATGATACGTGTACAATTTTTTATATTTAGCCCATTTGTTTAGGCCTTTAAAAATAAAATAAAGGATGAGATGCATGTAAGTTTTTCATGGTCGAATTTAAACAAATAAGAACTCATGAGTTACTTTAGGAATTTTGAATTTGGAGCAGTCTTCTTAAAGGGTTTTTTTTTTAATTTTTCAAAGTCGGTCAAGAAAAATTGGATTACATGCATCTCATCCTTTATTTTTTTTAAGGACATAAACAAATAAATCAAGGGGCTAAATAGAAAAAATTATATACATGTCATAACATAATTGCAAGTTCTTATTGTAAGTTTCCATTAGAGTTTATGTAGCCAAATTGCTCCAAATTTCATATGGGAATAGGCATTCTTTAATTCATGGGAGATGAGCTTTCAATTTAAGGAAGGTTGTGTTTGATACACAACGTTATATAGTCGAGATTCTATATTTGAGAAATTTAAGTTCTAGAATTAAATTTATAATAAAAATTATATTCTCTACTGAATATATAACCATTCTTGAAAAAAGACAATATACAATAAAAAAAATTGATTGGCGAATAGATATATCTAATAGTTGTTACTTTTTGTTTGTAACTTTTTATAGAGTATTTGGTTAAAATGATAAACCAATGTTCAAATCCTATTTACATAATAAACTTTTTATTTATAAAACAAAAATTTCGGACTCAAATCCGAACCCAATTGACTAGGACCTAGACCCAGCTATATCCAAAATCCGACTCAAACAAAATCCAATCCTCTTGGAACTGACCCTATTCAGACACAAACCGACATTAACATGACCAAAACTAAATCCGAACCGACCCCGGCTAGACCCAACATAATTACAATCCGACTCGAAATGATCCTAACTGTTACACCCCAATCCCAAGAACGAGCGCGGGAGCGAGCCACATGACAATGACAACTGATACATAATCTAATGGATCCCCGGAATTAGTATCTACGCTATAAATCAACAAGTGAACTCTAATCCACACTACGTATCATCATGCCACAGGTATAAATCTAATCTCATATGAAGTAAAGTAATAGTATGAATAAAAGTACTGAATAACAAGTACATAATAACATATCTAGATAATAGACTTCTACTGGTCAAGGGGAGGGGTAATATGAAACAGTCGTGCTAACCAATATGATGAATACATCAAAGAGTTTAGTTTAGGGGAAGGTATGAAATGAATTGAAAAAAGCCATAGCAAAACAAAGTAGACATAACGAATTATGTTTACTTAGCAGCGGATTCGGACTGGAGACAAATCCGTTGCTAAGTAGACATAAAAAAATATTGGATTTGTCTCCAGTCCCTATATGTTAGTGCCGAGGCACAATTTTCGATAGAAAATTCTGAAACTGAAACAATTGTACACACAACGTTTCAAATGCAGCACCTTAAAGAAGATGTGCAACAGAGATCCTGGAGGATTCTGAATTACGAGGATCTAAAAAGATTCTACGTAATACACAAAAAATCTAAAGAGACTTTATGCAAGCAACTATCGGCAGTAGAGCTTCTAAAAAGAAGTTACTGTAAAAGGCAACAGCAGCGATGACAGGCGAGAATGAGATGCTGGGGTGAATGAACCACCGTTGCTCAAAGCTTTATTCGCTCCACACGAGCACGAACAGCTTCCAGGAACCAGCAAGTTCACGAAGAACTTCTGGAACGCTCGTAAGTCAATATTTGAGACTTGAACGGGCTTCCTGGACTTAACAGACTCCCTCAACTCTCTTCTTGGTGCATCTTTCAAAGGAGGTCAAGGGGCTCTATTTATAGAGTGGAGTTGAGACTTCACCTCTTCTCCTATCCGATGTGGGACTAAAATACCAATACTCAAAACTAGAGTTTGATATTTTAGATCATCCCACAATCAGCATAGAAGTGTGCCAGTCCACGCCTACCCCACGAACACTCCCGTGCATGTACGAGACAATCCTGGAGTCCGCGTCCGAGTCCGAGTCCGCACAACAAAAATTAACTTGCATCCTTGTTGGAGTTAATCCTTTTTCCTTCTAGGAAAATACTCCCACATGACACAAACTTGTGCCCCACTACACCTCATGTGCACACCTCAACACAAGCAATGCATTATATTGAGATACTCACCATTTGGTGTAGCCAATGTGGGACTATCTTTTCTAGTCCAAAGGCAAAAACACCAACAATCTCCCACATATCTCAATATATGGGTTGAGCGTTCCCCACAGTGACTGTCCATCATGCATTAGGAGAGATGTCGCTACGACTTGAATCTTTCCGCATAGGTTAAATAACAGCATGATACAAAAATGGACTAAGCCTTGAATTCTGCACCATAACTGCAATTCTTCCTACTCACATAATGACATCAACTGTGCTTCTGGCTGCACATTGAAGGCCTTGTGCCAGCCTGGTTTTAGTGTATAATTTTTGGGCGTCTACAAGTTTACCCTCAAGAGACGGCCTGATATCTCTGTCCATACACTATAGGTGAGTTCTTTATAAAGAGTCATGGCATGAAGCATTGTGCTTCTTTGCGGTGCTACGCCGCTATGACATGGCTTAAAGCCGAGGCTTTACCCCACCTGGGTACCTCATCGTAGTGTTATACTACTATAGCATGAGATCACAGGCCTCTTTGTAGTGCCAAACTATCCAGCATGAAGCCTTGCGCTTCCGTACGGTGTTACGCCGCTATGACATGGCTCGCAAAGTCGAGGCTTTACCCTACCTGGTACCTCTTCGTGGTGTCATGCCACTGTAACATGAGGACATCGTCCTCTTTGTAGTGCTGTCTACCTCTCTTTATTACGATTATCATACAGCATTAGGCTACCTGCCTATTTGCGGTGCTACTCCGCTGTGACTTGGCTTGCAAAGCCGAGGCATTACCCCTACCTGGGAACCTCATGGTAGAGTCACCCCACTGTAGTATGGAGTTACACTCCTTGTAGTGCTGCTCTATCGTGCTTCCTGTAAAGCACTCCAAGCATTCACTCTGCTTGAGAACTCATTAAGGCATTTAAGCCAACCTTCCCACAGGATCCGTTTTCTGCAGAAAACAATAGTAGACAACAGTGGTTGTAGGTCCGTAACCTCTCCATGTCACATAGGATAAGTACCCACCGTTCCTGATATTCTTCTGGTTAATAGTCCTCCCTTGAACCAAAAGCTAGATGCCTAGTAGATTTCTCTTTGAACTAATAGCATAAAACTTTATGGTGGAATGTAATAACACAATATCAGAATGCCTTCAAGCCCATTTTACAAGCTGTGTCATCGACCAGCTGGCGCTTGAGGCCCTTAGTGAATGGATCCGTCAGGTTCTCCTGACTCCGAACATCAATCACTGCAATGACACCTCTCTTGATGAGATCGTTCATTGCCCTGTGCTTCAACCGCACAGTTCTTTTCTTCCCGTTGAAGAGTTCATTTGATGCCACTGCTGCTGCCGCCTGGTTGTTACAGTATATCGGTATTGTCGGTATCTGAGCCCCAACCACCGGAAGATCATACATGAGCTCCCGAAGCCACTCTGCTTCATCTGCAGCAGCATCCAATGCAAAGAATTCAGATTCCATGGAGGAGCGAGATAACATAGTCTGCTTCTTCGACTTCCACGATATAGCAGCTCCGCCCATGGTGAATACGAATCTACCTATGGAATACTCGCTCTCCATATCTGAACACCAGCTAGCATCACTGAAGCCTTCCACTACTGACGGATCTCCGTTGTAGAAAAGTGCATATGTCTGAGTTTTCTTAAGATATCTCATAACACGCTTCACAGCTTTCCAGTGCTCAACGCCTGGATTGCTAGTGAACCGACTCAGCATTCCTACTACAAAAGCTATGTCAGGCCTTGTGGCAGTAGTAGCGTACATCAAGCTTCCGATGACGCTAGCGTACTCCAACTGCCTGACGCTTTCCCTCGAATTTGGCTCCAGCTTCTGATCACTCCGGTACGGTGTATCAATAAAAGGAAGATCTTGATACCCGTAGCGAGTGAGCATCTTCTCAATATAATGAGATTGTGACAGCGCTATTCCAGTGCCTGTTCGGATGATCTTGAGCCCCAAGATTACGTCGGCATCCCCCAAGTCCTTCATACTGAACTTGGTCGAGAGGAATTTCTTTGTCTCTGTGACGTAGCTTAAGTCTGTACCTAGGATTAGCATGACGTCCACGTAAAGACATACGATTACTCCTCTTCCGTCAGCAAACTTCGTATAGATACACTTGTCTGTTTCACTGACCCTATAGCCATTTGACCTTATCACCTTGTCAAACTTCTCATGCCATATTTTGGGAGCTTGTTTCAAACCATACAGAGACTTCATCAACTTGCAGACTTTGTCTTCCAGACCTCTGACGACAAAACCTTCTGGTTGTTGCATGTAGATCTTTTCGGTCAGCTCGTCATTAAGGAATGCCGTTTTCACATCCATCTGATGTCTCACCAGCTTGTGTATTGCTGCTAGAGCAATTAACTATCTGATGGTTTTCATCCGAGCTACTGGAGCATAAGTGTCAAAGTAGTCGATCCGCTGCTTCTGAGCAAACCCCTTGGCCACTAACCTGGCCTTGAACTTGTCAATGGTTCCATCTGCTTTTATCTTCTTCTTGAAGATCTATTTGCATCCGATGGGTCTTGCTCCTTCTGGCAGGTCAACCAATACCCATGTATTGTTGGAGGTGATTGAGTCAATCTCGTTGTCTATCGCCTCCTTCCAGAATACAGCATCTCTGGTCTTCATCGTCTCATCATAGGTAAGTGGATCTTCTTCTACATGATAGATGACGAAGTCATCTCTGAAGTCTTTCGGCCTCTTCGTTCGCTTAGTTGACGGCTCAGCGAGTTCTGGTTCAGCTGGTGTCTCCTTGACGACAGCTTCATCTTGGACTACTGGTTCATTAAAGACTTCTGTCTGCTTTGTACCCTCATCATTCTCCGGAAGATCTGCGAGAACAATATTCTTGTGTTTTGTAAACTTTACTTCAAAGTATTCAGCATTGCGAGATTCGATGATATGGTTTGACTCGATATCAAGGAATCTCCGAGCATCACTCTTCTCGGCATACCCCAAGAAGATCGCCTTCGTAGTCCTTATCCCCAGCTTCTGAATCTTCAGATCCGGGAGCTTCACATAAGCCAGACACCCCCACACTCGAATGACATTCAAGTTAGGTCTGACTTTGAACCAGAGTTCATGAGGAGTTATGTCAGAAGTTACATATGGCACTCTGTTCAGAATGAACGTTGCCATTAGTGCAGCTTCTCCCCAGTAACACTTTGGAAGACCCGCAGTCAACAGCATGGAGTTCATCATCTCTGTCAACTTTCTGTTCTTCCTTTCTGCTACTCCGTTGGATTGAGGAGAGTACGGAGCCGTTATCTCATTGATGATTCTATGTTCTTTGCAGAATGATAAGAATTCATGAGACCGATACTCCCCGCCTCGATCACTCCTTAACCTCTTGAGTTGTTGTCCAGTTTGTCGTTCAGCCTCGGCCCTGAACTCCTCGAACTTCTCGAATGCTTCGTCTTTAGACTTGAACAAGTAGACGAAAGCATACTTTGAGAAGTCATCGATGAAAGTAATGAAATACTTCATCTCGGCCTTTGTAGAGAATTGTTTGAAGTCACAGATATCTGAGTGAACCAACTCCAGAAGATCTGTGCTTCGATGGACCCTGTGAAAGGGTTTCCTTGTGATCTTCGTCTGAGCACATACTTCGCATTTCTCTACCTTACCCCCACACTTGGAGATAAGTCCTAGACTAGACATTCTGTTAATCCTTTTACAATGAACATGTCCTAGCCTATTATTCCACAACTCAAGAGAATAATCAGAAAAAGTGATTGAATTTATATTATCATGCTGGGTTACAACAAGATGAATCTTGTACATTCCTTCAGTTTGGAAAGCTTTTTCGAAGAATGTACCCTTCTTGGACATCACCAACTGGCCAGCATTGATGTCCATCCTCAAGCCTGCGTTGCAGAGCAGACTTCCAGAGATCAGGTTCTTAGCAATTACTGGAACATGCTTCACACCTTGAAGCGTCAGAGTGTTCCCCGATGTGAGTTTCAGCTCTACCGTCCCGATCCCCAGTACTTCAGCTTGTGCCTGGTTTGCCATTATGACCTTCTCTGAAGTTGGCTCATAAGAGATGAACCAGTCTTTGTCTGAAAAGACATGGCAGGTCGTACCAGTGTCTATCCACCAGTCCAAGTCAGCCCCCACAGTTGCAACCTGTGCTATCATGGCAACTAGATTAGTAATCATAGAAACCTTACTAGGCTCACCTTGTTCTTTGGGCTTGGACTTGCATTCGGATTTGTAGTGGCCCTTCTTGCCACAATTGAAGCAAGTCACATGGGACTTGGACTTCTGCTGCTTGAAAGCAGGACCCTTCACTTTCAGATTCGTGAAGTCCTTCTTTTTGTGATGAGAAGCAGCCTGCTTCCCCTGGTACTCTCTGGTTTGGACCAGATTTGCCTTCGCCAGTTGTTTGGACAGAGTATCCATCTTCTGTTGAGAGTGCATCTCGTCCTCAACATGGATCTCTTGCAAGAAATCTTCCAAGCTAATTTCTATCTTCTTTCGATGCATCCTTGCATAGAAGTTGCTCCACTCTGTAGGACGTTTCGCAACGATCCCTCCAACGACAAACTTATCGACGAAGGGCATGTTCTCGTCTTCTAGTTTCTGACGCAACTTTAGAAACTCCTTCACTTGGGGCAGCATCGCCTTCTCGTCTTCGAAGGTCCACTTGTGATATTTTTCTACCATGAAGATCTTGGACCGGCTCTCGTCATCTTCATAGAGCTTTCCCAAGGAGTCCCATATCTCTTTGGCAGATGTCTTCTTGGAGTAGGACTCTGCCAGAGAGTCTTCCATGGAATTGAGTATCAGTAGTTTGCATATACTGTTTTCTCTTATCCATTTCGCTTGCTTGGTCGTAGCAGCGGCCACAGCCGCAGCAGATCCAGTGGTTGGAACGATCGGTTCTTCTTCCGACAGCACGTGATCAACATTCACGAGTTGAAGATTTAAAGTGACCTTTCGTCTCCATATCTGGAAGTGTTCGCCATCGAATTTCTCTAACTTGTTAAAGCCGGTATCGATGAGCGAAGCACGAGAATTATCCATCTTCTCAATAAAGCTTTGAGATTGTTAGTGCCGAGGCACAATTTTCGATGGAAAATTTTGAAACTGAAATAATTATACACACAACATTTCAAATACAGCACCTTAAAGAAGATGTGCAACAGAGATCCTGGAGGATTCTGAATTACGAGGATCTAAAAAGATCCTACGTAATACACAAAAAATCTAAAGAGACTTTGTGCAAGCAACTATCGGCAGTAGAGCTTCTAAAAAGAAGTTACTGTAAAAGGCAACAGCAGCGATGACAGGCGAGAATGAGATGCTGGGGTGAATGAACCACCGTTGCTCAAAGCTTTATTCGCCCCACACGAGCACGAACAGCTTCCAGGAACCAGCAAGTTCACGAAGAACTTCTGGAACGCTCGTAAGTCAATATTTGAGACTTGAACGGGCTTCCTGGACTTAACAGACTCCCTCAACTCTCTTCTTAGTGCATCTTTCAAAGGAGGTCAAGGGGCTCTATTTATAGAGTGGAGTTGAGACTTCACCTCTTCTCCTATCCGATGTGGGACTAAAATACCAATACTCAAAAATAGAGTTTGATATTTTAGATCATCCCACAATCAGCATAGAAGTGTGCCAGTCCACGCCTACCCCCCGAACACTCCCGTGCTTGCACGAGACAATCCTGGAGTCCGCATCCGAGTCCGAGTCCGCACAATAAAAATCAACTTGCATCCTTGTTGGAGTTAATCCTTTTTCCTTCTAGGAAAATACTCCCACATGGCACAAACGTGTGCCCCACTACACCTCATGTGCACACCTCAACACAAGCAATGCATTATATTGAGATACTCACCATTTGGTGTAGCCAATGTGGGACTATCTTTTCTAGTCCAAAGGCAAAAACACCAACACTATATGTGCAAATATAATTCGAACTAGAGACAAATCCGCTGCTAAGTAGACATAATAAAAATAGAAAGTAAGATAACTAGACTCATAATCATATATGATCATACTGGGTCCAATGACAGAATCTGTCCAATTTCAGATGTACATGTATGGCAAGATCTCCTTGTTCTCTGCAACAACGTCTTGGCCCCGTCCATATTCCCCTGGGTAAACTGGATCATCTTAACATGGAAGGAAAACTAGGTCCTTAGATACACGCAATAAGATACAAGAAATATGCCATAATATAAATATATCACTCAGAAAGTCCAGGGGTACAATAAAAACTACGTGAAATGCATGTGAGGACAACTTTTGCACGCAAGGGCCCTCTGAGAGCGAAGCTCATCCGAGTCGGTAACTACCATCATAAAAATATATAATAGTCCCTACGTCTTGTGACTGTCCTCCCCACCCAATGACATGACTATCTGAATCAAATCCACGACATGTCCAATCCGTAACTAATATGTCCAGTAAGATGTCTCTATGTAGCAAGTACAAGATATACCGACACACGACCCGATCGTATCGATGATTAGTTGGATACAGAAGTACGTGCCTTATCATAAAGTATCATATATATATGTCATGTGTAAGTATCCAGGTCCTAGGAGACATCAGAATGTCCTGATGCACAATAGTGGTGGTCTACTAACATCAAGGCCAAGCAAATAACAAATTTGATGTCTACCGTCGATCGCACCTGAGTCATTTTTTAGACTCACATACAATAACATATTAGGACGTACAATACTAGAAACATTCAATAATAGTACGTGAGAAAAAATAATTATATGGCAAGCAGGCTTGCCGGAAGTTGGTTGAAAAAGAGTCGACGTATCAGACACGATTGTGTCAGGAACAGATAGCCCTAAATACTGAGGCATACATCTCCAGATGCTAAAAATAAACATCACCATCAGTACCAAAATATACCATAAATGAAAAAATACTATCCACAAGTCCAATTTGGACACACGCAAAGTAATCTCTTTCAGAGTCAAACAAAATCTCAAGCGAGCCCGCAGGGCACCAAAAGAGAGCCGAAAATGGCATGTGCCCAAATAAGGGAAAAGTATATGTATATTTAGGCTATAGCGATGATGCACACCCATAGGTGATCGCTGAAACAAAATCTGACTGGTGAACATGCATGCCTATAAGGAATCATGGGCCGATAAATTGGCAATATCCGATCGACGATCTCAGAACTGATGAAACTTGTGTCACAAAGAAAGTTCGATATTGCGCACCCAAAGGCAGCCCGATGAACATGGCAAACTAATTACATTTATCTAAAATCTCTGATACGATAATTTTTGACGGATACAGACCAAATTCGTGACATCGTGCTCAAGCAACCAATTAAATTTCATAATATCCCACTTGTCGAGGATTATTATACACGACTTTTGATGTAAGCTGTTGGAGTCGAGCTGGTCCATTTTGTAGGGACGACCTTTTATCGACATATTTTTCAAATATAAAATAATTTTGTGAATTCTACTTTGACATTGGTTTTGATTTTTTGTTTAATCTTTTTAAGTCTTGAAAATTGGCAGGATTAAAGTTGAGTTATAAGAATACTAGAGAAATTGGTTTACTAAAAGGTCGAGAGGTCGAAGCATTCCGCACGCTCAGAGTTGGCTGATTTATTTTACTACTCTGTGATTTAACAGAACCATGTTATGTCCCTCGCCCGTGCTAGTTGAGGAGATGAAGGATTTAAGAGCTGTATTAGCTACGTTTAGTTAGTTAATACTTATCGACCTCATCTTGCTCTTGTGGTCAGCAAGGAGAGGTATAACCTTCTTGGCTAGGCAGACGATCTCGGAATCGTACCACGGGAGGTGTGTGGGTGGGTTTGTGTAAAAATTGGTGGTTGTGGACCCAAATAACATGCAACGCATCGTGCACAAAGTCCTATACATTACACCGGACATCGCAAAAAAAAGTTGATACATTAATTAAGGGGGGAGGGGCTTTATTAGTAAAGAATTATGGAAATAACTTAGTTTAGGAAAGTATAAGATTCAACTAATAGTATAGAATTAGGTAGTTAGAAATAGTTATAAAAAAAATTAATGGTTGAAATATCATTCAGGTAAAAGGATAATATGAATAACTTAATTAAGGTATAAGTCAGTAGGTTTTAGATATATACTTAGTAGATTCTTATTGCAATTGAAATAAATAAATAAATAGTAATTAGTTTAAGAAATCAGTAATTAGGTTTTTAATAAATAATTAAGAAACGAGTGGCACTACCAAAATAACTTGAAATATCGATGAATTTAGTGACTCCTAAATTGTATGTTGCTATGTGCGACTTGCATTTATAACATCACTTATTGCGACGAATAACAACGCATGTCGTTGAACGTTGCAAATTAATGACGTCTAGCAATGTAATGTAGAGTAAGTCGCATTATCAACGACATCATTTCGTGGACGTCGCTAAATAATTGATAGCAATCGACCTTTCCTACACCCCCCATTTTCTTAGTCCATCGTCTAGTATTCCTTTAGGTACCACAGAAACAAAGGAGGAGATGGATAAGGTTGGGCCAGTAGATAGGAATGATCCTCCTTACGCCCCAAGTAACGAGTCACGGATGAAGATATGGCCCGACTGTACAAAGTAAGTTAATTAGGTTATATTCATGTTCATTACATAGTTTACATTTATTGAATATATCTATTTTGCATGAAGGTAAAATTTTATTCTGGCCCGAAGGCCTACAATTATACCCCGAAGGCCTTACAAACTGTTCGAATTGGCCATATCATAGCCCGAAGCCATATCATGGCCCGAAGGCCTCCTCCACTTGCATCGCACCACAACCACCTTACTTTAATTCTCACATCAAAGAATTTAAAGTGCATCCTCATTGCTCGAACCTGCAACCTCTGGAAGGAATCTGCCTCACTTTCTCTCTCTCTCTCTACACACACACACAGCCACACGCACTTCGGCAACCAAGTGGGCGTTGGGCATCTTTCTATGGCATAACTATGGTGGTCCTTAGATCAACTGTAGTGATGTTAGATGAGAGGAAGCCTTATGGCTATATCATTTCAAGGTATAAATAAATTTAAGTTTCTTACAACTAGATAATGAATATTTTTTTATTTTCAATATATAACATAACCTAGCGCATTACGCTTTAATGTTTTATAGAAAACGTATTAGTATCCACCTCATCGGATCGAGAAGATTGAGAACAAGCTCCCCGCGCTCGCTGCAAAGCTGATTCGGGATGTAATTAGTGACCAGAAAGCTTGATTTTGGTTGGGACAATCAATCTAATAATGGTTCATGCCTGAGCAGTAGACCGTGATGGGGTCGAGATTTGGTTACGAGAGATACTGGAAGAGATCGACGATCCAGAAGAAGGTCAATAGATGGCGCGACAGATCAATCCCGATGATAGAGCATTTTCGTTGCATGGTATATTTTCAAATTTAATTTAGGATCGTCTTATTAAATTTAAACTATATTTGTTTAAGTTTAATAAAATTTAATATTTTTTATTTCAGGTGCAGATGCTACTATGGTGATCGTCTTTTTGGCCACTATTAGGAAGGATGAAAAATTGATCAACAAAAGGATGTCTTAGAGCTACATAAGTATTGCACAACCAAAGTTTAGTTTTTTTTTTAATTTCAATATGCATTAGAAAATATTTAAGTAGATTCATATAGTCATTAGGTTATGTAAATATTAATAATTAAATATATACGATGGGTAGATATTAATAAGTAAGCTCATTGAGGGATTATATAATGTATGATGAGTTTCTTAGACTTTATGAGCATGTGATGCAACAGACTGATGTTGTACCTACCAAGGGAAAGGATGGTACTTCCTTGCAGGCCCCTTTAGCTCCGAATAACAAGCTGTAGATGACTGCTGGTGGTGGTCTTCAAAGGGTACGTACTATGATTTGAGATCATACGAATCCTATATTATATGCAGTTATCCAAGGCTCCCTCTACTAGTTCACATTTAAGGGCTATGTAGCATAGCAGGAGTCACACAATCCCAAGCGACCGTTGATGAGCTGATTACATCACTTCAAGATGACTTGCTACAAAGGATTTTCCAGACGGAGCCCTAGACCCAGCCTAGAAGGATGAGTCGGCCATCATGAAACATTTTGAGGCACTGAAGCACAACATTGCGGAGGTCATGTCATGCCCCGATCTCGCAGAGTCCTTTCGTCCCCGCTTCAGACTCTTTGAGGTCGATCGTCCTCGCTAAGGCATGATGCCGTGCAAGCCTAAGTTGCGCTTGCACAAGGCCAAGACCTGTAACAAGACAAGATAGACAAGATTAACAATACGCAGCGAAGCATATTGCAGATAATTAAAGCAGCAGCGGACATGTTTCAGAATACATGCATTGAACACAATGGTAACAAGAAACAATTCTCTTTATTGATTTCATTTGAACAGATTACAAGTTCTCGATTCTCTCTGATATAATGTTACATTCTCTCAGAACTTTACAGATTACAATGATCCCGTTTCCATATATTACATCCCTTTATATACAAAATAACTCTTGCAACAGATGTCCATCTCTTGGCATCTCTTCTGATTTCTGGCTCCTGAGGATGAGGCACGGGCTATCGCTTCGGACTATCCTTCTCGATGCATATTGCACCTGCATGCAGACTGATGGTGGGTCAGTATATCAGCATACTGGTGAATTGTGGACAAAGGGGCTACATTCTTCTGAAACGATCACTGTTCATTTAGTGAGAAAACATTTCTTGGGAGGTGATCTTGCTACTTTTACCTATGTTCATTCCATGCATACAAAGTCAGTTTACATCTCTTTTGAAAACATCTTTTAAAAGCCACAGTTCATTTATCTTCTTTTCATGTAAAGCATACAAGAGACTATTCATTTCTGTGGAGTGCGCAGCGTATTTTATGAGCATAATCATTTTTTTATTCAAGCAACTCTTAGGGACAATTATAAACACAATGTCATATCTTTTCTGTAAAAGGGGCATAGCATTTCATTGTATAGATAAATCTCTGCAAACAATTCATGTCAAAGACTTAAGCGGTACATATGAATCACTTTTAAGTGATTCTTACCATAGCCGACCGTCTATCCCTGCACAAGACAAGGATTAGCATAAACATGATAAAAACCAACATTTTTCTCTGTTCGTCTCTGCATCATTAGCTCTCAACAAAATATTCTTTTACGGACTCATGCAACTCGATTGGCAGCTGTGACGCAAGGCTCAGCTCTGCGCTAATATATACGTAGACCAGTAGTTGTGACGCTCCGGGTCAGCTTGTACTGCTAACGCACATACTAGCAACTGTGTGCATGGTTCAGCTCTTCACCAACCGACACTTATCTATATGATGGTCCATGGGAAACCCATGATTAGCCGCTGTGACTCTTGGGTTCAGCTCGTCGCTAGTGGACACTCTATGCACCCCTTGGTCTCTTTACCGCAGGGCGCTACTCTATCCCCCCCCTAAGCCGAACGGCTCCGGTGCCCCAGAACCGGTTGTGAGGATCTATACTTGTGCACAAGTTGTCCAAGACCAATACAAACGCAGCTATCAGATAAAACTATCATGCATCAATCGAGCAACTTGTAAACATTTCATCTTCTTCTCTTTCATGTATCGAGCCAATAGCTCTACTCTTTTTTCTATACGGACAAGCGGTATCATCTCTTTTAAAAGCATAATATGCCTTCTCTGTACATCTCTGTCATTTCATAGCAATAATCAAGGGACAATGAACACTTTATTTAAGCAAGTAGCAACAAGCAGGAACTCTACTCTTGATAGCTTACTGTTATGGACAATTGAGCATTCTATTTTCTGTTTCTTATTAAGCATGGCAACAGTTCTGTGATTAAAGGCATCATCTCGACTTTAGCATACAGGCATCAATTCGTTTCTTATTAGCAGGTAACAAATCTTCTTAGCATACATGTTATCTATTTTCTTGTTCTTAGCATGGCAACATGTGGATTCTCTTAAAGCATACTCAATGATTTACCATCTTGTAATTAACAAAAGCATTAAATCAAAAACTCAGATTCTTATTAGGCGTAAGCGAATCAGCAAATGAGACTTCGTCCACTCACCCAGATCAATCGTCTTCTGTTGCAGAGCCAGCAATCCGATCTTTCTGTCTATCTAGTACCTTCATGGAGCGGGGCACTACAGGTCATCCAGTTGACCCAGACGATACAGAGCACCCTTACGGAGATGGTCGAGTCGATATAGTGCAATATTACGGTACTGTATGGGTTACAGCTTTCATTGAGCGAGTCACTAGCATAAAACATTGCTAAATTAATCTCCACCATAGACCTACAATGCTAGATTTTTAGCATAGGAGCAGATATGTCCTCATGTGCCGCCAGCATCGACTCTGCCTCCACAGCCAGTGCAACTTTCATATGAGGTCATGGTGCAGACCGCAATGCTGATTCACCAAAGTTCTCCTCCTTCCCACCAATAGTCCTAGTTTGGACAATTTTTTATTCGTTTGTGTATCTTTCCTAGTTGGGTCTTTTATTTCATCATTGAGTATATCACTGTTATACTATATAGTTTTTTATGAGTGTGTATATTAGTACTTTGGAATATTATTTATATATTGGTTTATGATTATGTATTGTTTGTATATTATCTTTGTGTTATTATTTATATATTGTCTCTGTGATATTATGTATCATTTATATATTGTCGCTGTGAGGATGCTACTATATTGCTCGTATTGTATCCCCCCCATTTTTAGGTATATAACGACGTTTAGCGACACAAGAAAACGTTGATAAACTTTATCCATACATCGATGTATTATGACATTGCTAATACATCGTTAACTGGGATATTAACTGGTAGGCTTAGCGACTTATAGCGACGTCATGCACATCGATAAATATAAAACAAGAGATGTCGCAATACGTCACAATTTTGCTGACATTAGGGGCCTTTACCATGTTATTTGAAATGATGCTAAAATCAACAAGGCATCGCTAATTAGTTCGTTGTTTTGGCAACACATATCGACAAACATATACTTCACCAATTTGGCAACGTGTGTCGCTATACGCCACCAAATGGCAACGCAATCTTACGTCGCTGAATGCGTCACTACACTGATATTTAAGATATTTTACGACATTTTGCTTGTCTGCGACATATAAAACTATGACCACATTAAACTGTTCCTAATTTGAATTATCGATATTGTTTCAATGGTTGGCGACGCTTTTATACGTCATGAACTCTACTTATTTTAGTAGTGTGATTTGATAAATATTACTAATAACAATAATATTTATGAACACTAATTAATAAATAAAACAAATTTTGGAAGGGGTCACACTGATCGAGCATAATCGACTCGTACTAATCCGAACTGTAATAATCCTACATCAAAATACATTTATCTATTTTTTTAAACTAAAAAAATTATTTGATTTTCTAACATTATGATTTTCACAATTTATATCTCGGTAGTTTTTTGTATTTTGTTTCCTTATTTTTCTCATAATTTTGTACCTATATCTAAGTATGTGAGACTCTTCTCACTATATCTGTACTTGGACATATATGTATTCATGTATCGTATAGTTTTCTCGATTTTTATGAGTTTTTTGTCCTATTTTCGAGAAAGGATAAATACCGTGCAAAAAGATGACATATTCCTGAAGAAGATGCGTGACCTGATTTCAACAAGGAAGGCAACCGATTTTGTGGAACACGAAGATGAAACATTGCGAATAAAGGGAAGACTCTACTTTTCTAAGGATTATGAGCTTAGGAAGGAAATATTGATAGAAGCACACTATGCGAGGTATCTCTTATATCCGGGAAGCACAAAGATGTATAAGGACCTTCGCACAACCTTTTGGTGACACGGTATGAAGAAGGATGTGGCTCTCATCATATCATAATGTATGTCCTATTAACAAGCAAGGTTTCATGGAGCGTCGATCAGTTAGTTCAGATTTATATTGATGTGATTGTTCGACTATATGATGTCCCAACTTCAATAGTTTTAGATCAAGACGGTCGATTATTGTCGTATTTTTAGAATATTATACAGTCTGTAATGGAGGAAATGTTAAAGTTTAGTTTTGCATATCATTCACAAGATGCTAGTTAGACAGAAAGGGTAAATTAGATTCTCGTACACATGTTACGACTCTATACGATATATTTGAGGACAAGTTGGGATACACACTTGTCGTTCATGGAGTTTGCCTATAAAATAGCTATCAGTCGAGCATCCAAATAGCCCCGAATGAGGCACTCTACGGGAGGAAGCGTGTCGCTCACCGATATGATGGGATGAAGTTAGTGAACGACATGTACTTGGATCGGAGCTAGTGGAGCAAGCCGTCGAGAAGGTCCGCATGATTGGAGAAAGATTTCGTATTGCTCAAATTAGAGAAAAGAGTTATGCTAATACTTATCAATAACGGCTAGAATTTATGGTGGGAGACTATATGTTCTTAAAGATGACACCCATGCGAGGCGTGATGCAATTTGGTGTCAAGGACAATTTGAGTTATAGATTTGTTTGGCCCTTCAAAATCCTTGAGAGGGTAGCACATGTAGCTTATCAATTTGTACTAGCTTTGACATTGGTTGAAGTGCATGATGTTTTTCATATCTTCCAACTTTGAAAATACATGCATGATCCAAGTCACATAGTGAGTTTTGATCAGCTAGAGTTGTGTGCACACTTATCATATTTAGAAGAACATGTTCAGATATTCGACATGGAGGAAAAGATCCTATGAAAACATGTTATTCCTTTGTTTCGTGTGATCTGGCAGAACCATTCAATCGGAAGAGTCGACGTGGGAGCTTGAGGCAAAGATGCAGGAGAAATATTATTCTTTTGTTTAGCTTGAGGTAGAATCTTTGTTGTAAGTTTCAAGGACAAATTTTTTTCTTAATAGTATATTGTGTAGTGCCCTACTTCGGGCTGTGCACTATTATTAGGCTTTTGGCTAGTTTGACTTAGTCGAATTTGAGTGTTGAGGAACCTTTCGACATCTAATTGATCAGGACAAATGTATAGAAAATATTTTTAATTCATGAATTAAATTATGTTGAAATGAGACCTAAATACAGTGGATCGTGTCTTCGCAATAAAACTCTATATAAGAGTCTCTTACCATAACTTTAAATCCATTGTAGTTTTCATTGCTTGGTTTTGATGAATGTATCTTTGTGTATTTTCGATGATTGTTTCTATTGTCCACTTTTATCAATTTTTGTATTCGTTTTTGAGAATTCTAATATGGAAAGGATGGAAGAAGTATACTGATTCAATGTTGGTACTACTACAAGAGGATGCATAACTGAAGTTTGATAGTTGCAAAATGATTCTCATTCGCTTGACAAATTCTCTTACCAGTGTGTGGTTTCGACCCTTCTTTTCTACTCCTTCACACAAATAAATTATTTGTTACCTTGCAACATCCTTGAATCGATGATGCTAGTTAGATTGTAATAGATAAATAAAAACTATATGCATATTATAACACTAAGAAATCGGAACATTATGAACTGTAACTGTTAAGTGCTCTTATGCACAAGATTTATGTAGTTAGAGCTTCGTACGAGAAGTGGAGAATGTGGTTTTGTGCCATGGTACTAGTCAGAATGGTTTGGGACCAACGGGTCGTCAATCGGAACAATATTGAAATGTTAGAATGAACTGAAGTATAAGTAGATATTTACATTGCTTTATTTCAGTTTTCGTACCATGCTTATATTTATAGTTTTACTGTTTCACGTATTTGCATGGTTACAACTTGTGCACAATTGGTTTTCTTGAAACAATCTTTGGAGCACTGGAACCGAATCGACCTATGAGTAAATTATATGGAATATGCTTCACGCACGAGTTATTGCAGGACTTTCAGTGGAGCTAGCTACCTGGACTGAAAGGACGCATCGCAATACTACGTAACAGTCTTTTAAGATGTCAAATTCACTAATGACCTCATGTAGACAAACTGCATGCTAATATATGTCTTCTACATGGTTGATAGGTATTCATCTCTGTTTTATGCAGGGAAGGACATTTCGGCTGTCGTAAGAAATTTACGTATTGATGATATGATATATATATTTTTGCTTTTACTTACTTCATCACTTATGGATATGATATATGTTTCATGATTTTCCTTTACTATGTCGATTATAAAATATCAATCAATCTTAGTTCTAAATGGCAATACCACTTAATTGCATGCTCACTTAATAAGCAATCTTGTTTTAGGCGAGTGTGTTAGTCTCGCTCACTAGTGTATTCCCTATTTTGTTGACCCCCTCCTCCACTTGTGTTAGACTCGTTGCGGATGCGGAAAGCTAATTTTAGTTTTCAGAGAAGCGACTCAAGCTCTTCCTATTATGAAGTATTTTGAAGTTGTTTATTTTGAAAGCATTTTGGTGTCAATGTATAAAAGGGACACCATGTCTGGAACAACAAGTATTATTTCATGACTCCTTGTCAGTCCTTTTTTATTTCATGAATGTAAGACGAGACGACGTTTTATTCGTAAGATGTTGTACTACATTTCAAATTATCAATGCAAAAATATTTCTTTCTATACTGTGTCTTCAACTTTCTCCTGCTATATTACTTTAACCTAAAGTTTCAAACTAAATTATCATTCGTGCACGTTCTTGCCTTATACAAGTGCAATCTAGATTTATCCGATATATCACATCCGGTGACTGACTTAGCGAACAACAGAATCGGGATGTGACACGAGATGGAATCATTTGTTCATTTATTTTAGCATATAATTATATTGCCACATCAAAAATAATGAGATAGAAGAAAATCTATAAATATCAACTAACTATATACAAATCTGTTGAGATAGACTAAGATAACAACAACATATGTTAATAATATACTACCTATATACAAAATATGTTAAGATAGACTAAGATAAAAACCATATTGAATGTTGTTTGGATAAGAAGAAAACTCTTTACCAAATGTTATCATATCTCTAATAGCTACTTTTGTAAAATGTGATAAACTATGTCCCAAATTTATTATAGTTTTAGTTTAGTATTGAATTGATCCTAATTAGGGGTGAGCATTATTCGGTTTTGGACCGAAAACCTAACCGAACTGAACCGAATAAGAAATTCAGTTCGGTTTTAAAAAAATTTGGTTCGGTTTCGGTCCAAAACCGAATAAGAAAATATATATATATATATATATATATATATATATATATATATATATATATATATATTATATATATATATATATATATATATATATTATATATATATATATATATATATATATATATATATATATATATATATATATATACCTATTGTAAAAATAAAATAAAATATATACCTATTGTAAAACCCCTAAATTTCTACTATTATTTTTTTTAAATTGATACCAAATTTTTATTTTGTATTTATACGTCGCGTAGTTGCATAATACGTCGCACGCGAAATTATGTTTTTGAAATTGCTCGACGAGTGCGAATACGTGCGAGCATACATACTTTTAGAAAAAAAACATTTTTGTTTATTATTTTATAGTTTCAAAATAATATATGTAATCATTATTTTAGCTATCATACCAACATTTTCAAGTCCATTATTTTATTTATTTATAAAAAGCCTTTCGTTTATAATAGTTATTAATAATAAATAATATTCTTGTGCATACGTATATATTTCCTAAATATTTTACTAGTTTATTTTTAAATAAAAATGTAATTTTCGAGATTTATTAATATTAATATTTTATTATTCAAAAAGATATTTTAAAATATTTATTATTTTTGAAATTATTATTATTGGTATTTTGAAAAATATATTTGGAAGTTATGGTGGCCATTTTAAATTTTGATTTGAGTTTATGGATTTAATTTAAATAGTTTAAAGGTAGAATTTATAATTAATTTGAGTCTAGATTCTCTAGATTTAAAATTAGAATTTAAATTGAATTTAGATTTCATTTAAATTGAATTATCTAATTGGGTTTAAATCCTAATCCTTATCCAAATAGGAATTCCCACCTCCTATATAAGGAGAGGTACTCCTCCACATAAAAATTTCACTAAACAAATTCCATCAACACCACAAACATTTTATCGTGCGAGCATCGTGTCCGTGTCCACCCAAAGTTCTTCCAATATTCTTTGTTTACAATTACATTCATCCCCCCGTTGTGTCCGACCCCGACACGCCGACATCAATCCCTACTCTAACCTTGACTGCTTCCCGGCCATCACCACAGAAATCCTAATTTCTATTCGATGACGGCCACTACCATGGCTGCCTCCCCAGCCAGGGACAGCCTCACCATAGCCCATCAAATCCCGACTAACCGATCCCCCGTTCCCTCACTGCCACGCGCCCGCTGCCCCGTCACCGTACCCTTCTGCCACCGACCGCCACCCCCACCAAGATCCGGCCAACCAGCCGACCTATGCCTATATATTCACCACGACCATCACCATCCCCAAAATTTAGAAAACACAACCACCACAGCCCGGCCGCCTATACACCACCATCGCCTCCTGTGGCTCCGGCCATCTCCCGACAACCCAAGCCCCATCACCACCGTCATCATCATCACCACCCCAAAAAAAACCCCAAAAACTAGGAAGGAAACCCAAATATAACACACCACCACAACCAAAACTCACCTCCGCCTCCTCCATGGCCGGTGAGCTCCGCCGCACCGAGAAGCCTTCGCCACCTTGACCCTCAGCCGGGCCGCCCCCGCTTGTCACCACCGGCCCAGCATCGCTACCGCGTCGGAGAACACGCTACACCGCACCGGAGCGAGCACCACCGTCGCCATCGCGCCGGAGACGCGTGCACCCCCTCCACGCCGTTCCTCCGCCGGCGAGCTCAGCCCCAGATCTACGCCACGACCACCGGCCGGATCCGCCAAGCCCTCGAGTCTGTCCTCCTCCGTCGCCTCCTGGTGCCGCACCGCCGCGTGTCCACCGGCGAGCCCGAGTGGTCGACGACCGCTCTTCCCCTTCCTCCGCCGAACCCTCTCCGACCCTCTCAGCCTCCCTCTCGCTCACTCCCTCAGCTTCTCTTCCTCCTCTCTCTCTCTATTTCCCTCTTTTCTAAGCAACAGAGGTTGCTTTGATTTCTGATTAGTGATTATTAATATTATTATTATTATTATTATTATTATTATTATTATATCAGTATGATTATTATATTTAATTATTTACTATATTATTAAGTATTTATATTTTTAGGTTAGCTAAATATATGTTATTATTAATATTTCTGTTGTTAATAAAGTTTATTATTATTTTTACCCTATTGCTATTATTATTTTATGAGTATAAAGCAGTAAATACATATATATATGGTATATATAAATATTTGTATAATTGTTTTTATTGGTTATTATCATTATTTTATTATCGATATTTCTAAAACGTGTGGTAGGATATAAATATAAAATTTTGCTTAGCCTAAACTATGTACTAAAATATTTTTAGGGTATTCTAAAAATGGTTTACTAGAAAACATTATTTTCAAACTTAATTTTAATTATTGAACTAAATTTTGTATATATAGCTACTATTAAGTATTTTTGTGCTTTAGTTAAATAGATGTTTTATTTGAATTGGTAAAGTCTACATTTTGGGCCTATTAAACTTTAATTAGTTTTGTACTAAATAAATAAATTAAATTGGATTCTTATATAATTTTATTTTCTAGTATTATAAATAGTTTTCAAAAATTGTATACATATTATTTATCAAATTCCTTCTATTATCGTCTAGTCCACGACCAACCCCACTACTCCCGTTACCTCACCAATTCTGTACTTTCATATGTCTACCCTAACTAATTTGACCCTTCTGGACCTAATGGAACTGTCCGTGCCACCATCGGAGGTCACCTTGCATAGTTGTTATACCGTAGTCGCAGTTCGTGCCACCTTGATCATTGCAGCACACCAGGCGTCCTACCAGGCAAGACAACTTGTTATTAGCTATTTATTTTACTTTAGCTCATATTCATGCATTTATTTATTAATTATTTTTCTGCAAAATAAACTGTGCTACACCGTCATGATTAGATATATTTTTACGGTGTAGTTATATTTTTCGTACTTATTATTATTATGTAATTCAAACTTAGATTTAAGGGACCACCATTCGTGTGTTGCATTCATAGGCCTTGACACATTTTTACCACGGAGTTATGAGTCGCATGTAGAACTCGGACATACGTGACTGGCTGGCCACCGGTACGTATAAGCCGTGCGATAGGAATAACCGCTAATAGAGGTTGCATGCTTAGTTTGACTTAGCGATTAATAGAGGTTTTATGTTGTGGATACAACATAATAGACATTGGGTGGGAAGAACAATTCCTTAATGTATGGGTCATATATGCACTGTCCTGATTGCCAGTTATCTCCAATGGAAGGTACGGTCCTGATAGCCGGTTATCTCTAGTGGGAGGTACGGTCCTGATTGCCGGTTGTCTCCAGTAAGAGATACGGTCCTGATTCCTGATATTCCTGATCTGGCCCATGCGTCAAAGGTTTGTTCTTATTGCATTATCACTGTAGACTGGTTAGGCACCTGATTGCATACATATTTCTTCCTTTATATTATATAACACAATTAATATGGCATGTTATTATGTGTTTTGTTACGTCCCTCTGAGGACCTGGTTATCTCGTCAGGTATGTGCTCTTGTCTTTTGCAGGTGCTCTAGCTCTAGCCGTGATCATCGCTATTTCTTTGAGGATGATTGCACTTGGATCGTCTTCGCTTCGCTCGCCAAATGTTTTATTTTCTCATGTATTTTTTCTTTACTTGTTAGTAGTGGATTTGTCTCCGCCCAACATATTGTATCAAGACAATTCATTATCATTATATGATATCTTTTATCATTTATTTTGTGTGAATGAGATTAGTTATGGTTCTACTGCATTTTACAGCTTATGTATTCATACAAGGCTTCCATATATTGGAGTATATTTCGTATGAATACAGCTGGCATGTCTACGTTCCTAGTCCTACGTATTTTGGGACTGGGGCGTTACATATTTTTATGGTGGCCCATGCAGGTCTAGATAAATTGTTTGGTTACTTTACCGTACCAAGAAAGCCTGCATATAGAATTAGAGTCTAGGATCTCATCTACATACTTGACCACTTTCTTCGATCTACCGTTTGACTCATCGATTGCATCTTACTTGATTCCTTCTATCATTATCCTTATCTTTCCTTCGTGCTTGCTAGAGATTAACCCTACTAGTTAGCTGTCCCAAACACCATTAGTTTAATTCTTTTAAGTTGGGTAGAATGCCTTGTGACCTAGCAATCCCTTTGTACTTGTGACCTATATTCACAAGTTTACTTAGATTCTAGAATTTAGAGGGCCCTAACCCATCTAGTCAACCAAAGACTTGGACAAGCAGACTGTAGGACGACTGTATGGAGAACAACACAGGATATGACTTAGAATCGTTTGAAACTAATTCTACTTTATTTCAATCTTAATCTCACGTGCCTATATTTTTACTATCTAGACTAAATAATGCTAATGTAGCCTAGTTTTTGCAAGCTCAATTCTTTATCAAGCTTGTTCATGACGTATGTTATTGGAGGCCTCCACTAACGTATTGTCTACTCAGAACCGGTGCATGATGGTCTGATCAACCTAGTGCACTTTGGTTCGCTTTTTATCTATCGTTTACGTGGATGGGGACATAGCTAAACTTGCCCTCTAGAATCCCATCCACGACTGCCTTGACAACTCCGTTTGAATTATTCGGTCGCCTTTGAACCACATATTCGTATTCGATAACGTCTCATTCGAACTCTATATTGCTTACACCTTCACCTATTTTAGAAGGACGAAGGCATTGTGCTAGAAATTCCTCTAGCTATCCTATCACCTATGACCATTATCACTCGATGTTGCTATATCTTCGTCTTAAACTACTCGTCCATCTTCTCGACTCTATATTTACTATCATGACCCTCTAATCGCTTAATTTAGAGGTGAACCTAATTTGCTCTCTTAAATCGTGCCCTCAACCTACTCTCCAAACCTATCTTTTGGTACCATATTACTCCTTTGCATGTTATCATGACTAACTTTAACCCTTAACCTCCTAATTGTTGATTTAAATACATGACCCTTATTCATTATCCATGACCATACCCGTGTTATTTTCTGTGATCTAGATCACGATTTCTTACGACATGATTTTGTTGAGCATTATAATTGATTGTTCCCCATCGATACCCCCTTGTGTCTACTCACCCCCTACTAATTCTTAATTTCGAGGATGAAATTCTTTTAAGTTGGGTAGGATGTAAAACTCCTAAATTTCTACTATTATTTTTTTTATATTGATACCAAATTTTTATTTTGTATTTATACGTCGCGTAGTTGCATAATACGTCGCGTGCGAAATTATGTTTTTGAAATTGCTCGACGAGTGCGAATATGTGCGAGCGTACATACTTTTAGAAAAAAACATTTTTATTTATTATTTTATAGTTTCAAAATAATATATGTAATAATTATTTTAGCTATCATACCAACATTTCCAAGTCTATTATTTTATTTATTTATAAAAAGCCTTTCGTTTATAATAGTTATTAATAATAAATAATATTCTTGTGCATACGTATATATTTCCTAAATATATTACTAGTTTATTTTTAAATAAAAATGTAATTTTCGAGATTTATTAATATTAATATTTTATTATTCAAAAAGATATTTATTATTTTTGAAATTATTATTATTGGTATTTTGAAAAATATATTTGGAAGTTATGGTGGCCATTTTAAATTTCGATTTGAGTTTATGGATTTAATTTAAATAGTTTAAAAGTAGAATTTATATTTAATTTGAGTCTAGATTATATAGATTTAAAATTAGAATTTAAATTGAATTTAAATTTGATTTAAATTGAATTATCTAATTGGGTTTAAATCCTAATCCTTATCCAAGTGGGAATTCCCACCTCCTATATAAGGAGAGGTACTCCTCCACATAAAAATTTTACTAAACAAATTCCATCAACACCACAAATATTTTATCGTGCGTGCATCGTGTCCGTGTTCACCCAAAGTTCTTCCACTATTCTTTGTTTACAATTACATTCATCGCCCCGTTGTGTCCGACCCCGACACGCCGACATCAATTCCTACTATAACCTTGACTGCTTCCCAGCCATCACCACAGAAATCCTAATTTCTATTCGATGACCGCCACCACCATGGCTGCCTCCCCAGCCAGGGACGGCCTCACCATAGCCCATCAAATCTCGACTAACCGATCCTCCACCATGCTCGATCCCCCGTTCCTTCACTACCACGCGCCCGCTGCCCCGTCATCGTACCCTTCTGCCACCGACCGCCACCCCCACCAAGATTCGGCCAACCACCCGACCTCCGCCTATATATTCACCACGACCATCACTATTCCCAAAATTTAGAATGCACAACCACCATAGCCCGGCCGCCTATATGCCACTATCTTCTCCCGTGGCTCCGACCATCTCCCGACAACCCAAGCCCCATCACCACAGTCATTATCATTACCACCCTAAAAAAAACCCCAAAAACTAGCAAGGAAATCCAAATATAACACACCACCACAACCAAAACTCACCTCCGCCTCCTCCATGGCCGGTGAGCTCCGCCGCGCCGAGAAGCCCCCGCCACCTTGACCCTCAGCCGGGCCGCCCCTGCTGTCACCACCGGCCCAGCGCCGCGACCGCGTCGGGAAACACGCTGCACCGCACCGGAGCGAGCACCCCCGTCGCCACCGCACTGGAGGTGCGTGCACCCCATCCACGCCGTTCCTCCGCCGGCGAGCTCAGCCCCAGATCTACGCCACGACCGCCGGCCAGATCCGCCAAGCCCCCGAGCCTGTCCTCCTCTCCGCCGCCTCCTGGTGCCGCACCGCCGCGCGTCTGTCGGCGAGACCGAGTGGTCGACGACCGCTCTTCCCCTTCCTCCGCCGAACCCTCTCCGGCCCTCTCAGCCTCCCTCTCGCTCACCCCTCAGCTTCTCTTCCTCCTCTCTCTCTCTATTCCCCTCTTTTGTAAAACCCAGATTTTTGATTATTGGTTGTAGTATAATTTTGGTTTTATAGTATTATATTATTATTATTATATATATTATTATATATATTATTATATTATTATTTATCCGGATTTAGGAAAACACTATTTTTGAAGTTATCGTTTGGGTTTTGTTTGTGGCCCTGCCCCGACCCCATGTCCGGAGTCCGACCCCGAACTCGAACCAGACCCGATTTTCGAAACCCAACTCACCCCGAACCGTCCTTATTTTCCTTTCTTTTAAAATTCTAATTTCTATATATTAATTTTTATAAAAAATGTTAAGCCTATGGCTTGGTCACCCACGACCAAGCCAGCCGCACGTTTTTTCCCCTATCCTCCTTACTTCTCTCTCCTTACTTTACTCCCCACCTTTTCTTCCTCCCCACACGTTACTTCCCTACTCCCCACTTAAAACCATACACCAGCATCACCATTTTCCCCACAAAGCAAAGCTCCAGCACACTTTACTTCCTCCTCCCCCACTCTCTTTCTCAAGCTCCCTATCCTTATAAACAAACCCACAACTCCCCACTCCTCCTTTTAGCACACACCACCAACCACTACCTCCCTTCATTTTCCAACCCCTCCCGCGCCCACAACGTGGCTCCGCTCGCGGCTCCTCAGTCGGCCGCCCAACTCCGGCCGACTTCCGGCCGCGCCCCGTCGTCCAGGCCGCGACCACCCTGCCTCCCGTGCGTCCCCGCAGCTCGGCCCACCTCCGGGCCGCCCGTCCCCGGCTCGTCCAGACCCCCGTGCGCCTCCGGCGCTGTCGAGCCCGGCCCCGATCCTCGGACCCGCGCGCCCCTGGGCTACCCTAGCTCCGGCGCGCCCGGCCCGACGATCTCCCTCCGTGCCCTAGCCGGCGCCCTGCCTCCCGCGGCTCCACTCGGCATTGTCCCGAGGCCGCAGCACCTCCCGACCGGCCAGATCCGCCCCGACATAACCCCCTTCGTGCTGTCGCTGGCCAGCACCTTTCCGGCTAGACCCCGATCTCCCGTTCCGCAGCTGTCCATTGCTGTCCGCGTATTCGGACTTTCCTGATTCCGCGGGAACTAGGTTTTCTTCCAAAATTTTTCATCTGAGAGCTCTAGCCGAGCAACCCGAGGTATAATTCCGGTCCCGCTCTATTTATTCCGTAGTCGATGATGATAATGGTCCCCGATTCCCACCCGGGAATTCAGTTTTTAGAGCGACGTAGTAACTTCGGATTTTTCGGAGACGTTTCTGTGATGTTCTGCGTTTATTTCAAATTTTTTCGAAATATGTTTTCTGGATTTTGGGCGATGTAGTTTCCGATTTCATTTCGGGAATTCCCGAAACTATATTTCGGGTTTCCGATTAAGTTTCGAGAATTATTCTGTGAATTTAATTTTGGTGTAAAATGTTTGAAAATTAATTTCTGGGTGTTCCCTAGTTTGGGACTTTTATTATGGGTGTTTCGGCGCATTTTTCCAGTTATGTGTTGTCCCGAATATAGAGGAAATGCTGCCCAAATTTTTTTAAAATTTTATAAATGAATTTTAAATCAGTTTTCGGAAAATATTTTATTTAATTGGATTTTTGGGCGATGACCATACGGTCTGTGGGCCCTAGCAAAATGCAAACGAAACCAGTTTTATCCGGACGTTGAGGCATTAGCAACAAATAGTGACGATTGGACCAAGTCTGAGACTCCTAAGATTTTATTTATTTTATTTTTAGTTTTGTTTTCGATATTTAAAATACAGGATATTAGTCAGAGCTAACTAATTTTCTCTTATTTTATGTAAAGTTTGTAAGGGCATAAGCCCAGATTTCTATTCTGTCAGCTGTGCCCCTGTATTGCATAGCCTAGGTTTTTTATTTATTTTCTTGGTTGGTTTTTCCTTTATTTTCTGGTTGGTTTATCTTCTTGTCATTAGGCGCTTCGTAACAAAATGACTATTAAATATTTTGTATAATTTAATAAGGATTTTTTACGATAAAATAACTTGAATAAAATATTGATAGTTAACAAAATCCACTTTTTTCTCATTTGAAAGAAAAATAGTAGTTTTATATATAATATTACAAAATACAAGGTTTTGCCAAATTAACCGGTAACGACAATTTTCCAAGTAAAACAAAAAACTGGCTATCCAACTAAATGAGAACCAACGTAGTACGTATCGTAAACCGTTAGCAGTAGATTAAATAAACAAACTTAAAATCTGACTAGGACCTGCTACTAGAGATTGCAACTAGCACACCTAGCTTGGTTTCACAATGGTTCTAAGTCAAGTTCTCCAACTGTAGGATCTCGGAGACGAACCTAGCATCTTCCCGGAACCAACACCGTTTCCAGTCGTAAACAAAGGCAAGTACATTTTGTGTTAGTTTACAATTAGTTAGTAATTGTTTTATTGCAAGTTTAAACCACGATGCAACACGAAACTCTCTCTGAGAGCACTGACTGATTGACTGTTGGGTACTGGGGGAGTAGTGTAATGAGTTTGACTACATCCAAAGTAATAATTTAGAACTGTATTAGCTTACCCCTCATACACACGGGGATAAGCCATATCATTCACTGTACAACCCAAGCCGGTCATATTCATTGCCTATTCACATCACAATGTTTCAACTGCTGGAGAACTGTTTATTTCAAATTGTTTAAAAGTGCATAACTCTATTATTATTTTAATTGTTGGATTATCATGAATTGTACTTTGCACCCTCCTTACTGGAGATAACATTTTTAGGGGATTTTGAGGATGCTGAGCTGTTATACAACAGCTATTATGACCCAGTTCTGTACCCTGTGGTATTGCCAGAGTCCCCATTGGAGGACGCAGGACCTGAGGCCGACGAGCCGAACGCTTAGCTAGATTTTCTGTTTCCATATTTGTTGTTTTAGAATTCGGTTAATTTGAATTCAGCATTCTTTTCAGTTCTTTTACTTTCTAGTTGTATTAATCAAATGTTGAATAAAGTTTTAAATTCCCGAATATTCAGTTGTGACAAATATATAGATATTGTTGTGATTACCTGCAATAGTGGATACAGCTTACTTCTGCCGTCTCAACAACGGTGCAGGCTGGGCATGATCCGGTTTGACCCAATTATTTAGGATCGGGTCGTGACATATTTTTAGTGGTGGCCCATGCAGGTCGAGAAACAACAACTTAGGAAAACATACCTAGAAATAATTAGAATACTAGAATATTGATTTGTCACAACATAGGTCCGAATTATATATATAAATATTTTTGTTTGATTATAGACTGGTAGGATACCTTGTTTATGTTTGCATCCTAAACCTTCCAGAGTATGGCCAAAGGAAAGACCACTCGTTCCGGCCCTGCTGGTGAAGAGGTCCATCATCGGTCATACTTGGACCCATACCCATCTTCGAGACTATAACTGCCCTATTACTATCTCAGGCCACAAATTCTTAACACCCTTGCTTGTGATGCCCTTACCCAACTATGATGTAGTCCTAGGGATGGACTGGTTGAGTAAGCAGCATGCGCTGATAGATTGTCATAGAGGATATGTAATCTTCAGCCCACCAGGAGAACCGGAGTTTGAAATCTCTCGAGCTCCGGAAGACATGAAGAGTGTTACCTACTCCTCTATCACCGAAGAAACCGGGCCTCCTCACCCTATCATAGCGGAATTTATGGACGTCTTTCCAGATAGTCTTCCAGGATTGCCGCCAGATCGAGGTGTGGAATTCACCATCGACTTAGTACCCGGCTCTTCCTCTATTTCTCGGGGATGCTACGGAGTCAACCCCAAGGAGGCCAAGGAGATGAAGGACCAGATTGGCGAACTGAAGGCATAAGGATTTATCAGAGACGGAGCTTCACCCTGGGGAGCACCTGTCTTGTTCGTGCCCAAGAAGGATGGGACTGTACGAATGTGCATCGACTACCGGGCACTGAACAACATCACCATCAAGAAGAAGTACCCTTTATTGACGACCTATTTGATCAACTGAGTGGAGCCAAGGTATTTTCGAAGATAGATCTCAGAACGGGCTACCACCAAATTAAGGTCAGGAAGGAGGATATTTCTAAGACGGCGTTCAACACCAAATATGGTCAGTTTAAATTTTTGGTCATGCCGTTTGGACTGACGAATGCTCCTACGGTATTCATGAACCTCATAAACAAGGTCTTCCACGAATACCTGGATCAGTTTGTTGTTGTCTTCATCGATGACATACTGATCTACTCTAAGACTGAAGAAGAGCACGAAGAGCACCTGAGAAAAGTGCTGAGCACCTTGAGGAAGGAGAAGCTCTATGGTAAGCTATCTAAATGCGAATTCTTTTTAGACAAAGTGGAATTTCTGGGCCATGTTGTCACAGGAGAAGGAATTTCGGTGGATCCAAAGAAGATAGCTGCTATTGAGAAGTGGACTGCACCAAGTTCGGTTGCAGAAATCAGAAGCTTTTTGGGTTTGGCTGGCTACTACCGGAAGTTTGTGAAGGATTTCTCCAAGATTGCTGAACCAATGACGAAGCTCACTAGGAAGAACGAAGAATTCATTTGGTCTGAAGCTTGCCAGACAGCTTTTGAGGAACTGAAGAAGAGGCTTACAACGGCGCCGATACTTGCGCTATCCGCAGGTACCAGCGGTTTCTCAATTTATAGTGATACTTTTGGTAAGGGATTGGGCTGCGTTCTTCAACAACACGGGAAAGTAATTGCTTACGCATCTAGGCAATTACGGACTCATGAGAAGAACTATCCCACACATGATTTGGAGCTTGCAGCGGTGATATTTGCATTGAAGCTATGGAAGCTTTATCTCTAGGGCGAGAGAGTAGAAATATTTACAGACCACAAAAGTCTTAAATATGTTTTCACTCAGAAAGAGCTGAACATGCGGCAGAGACGATGGCTGAAGCTGATGAAGGATTTCGACATCAACCTGCAGTATCATCCGGGTAAGGCTAATTTTGTTGCAGATGCACTTAGTCGATACCCGATGGCAATGTTCTTGATCAAGGAGCGTCATTTGCTGGAAGACATGGAAAATCTTGGACTGGAGATTGTACTATCCGAGGAAGAAATAAAGAAACTGAAAGGAGAAGCCATTTTACCAGGAGCTGATTCAACAATGATGCAGTTGCAAGTGCGTTCAAGTCTTATGGACAGAGTCAAGGAGGCACAATTCCAAGATGAGACGCTTTGCAAACTCAGAGATCAAGTACTGGCATGAATGCTTGGAGGATTCTCAATCGTCAGTGACGGAGTACTGAAGAATGGTACGATGCTTAGCGTACCAACTGGCGAACTGAGAAACGAGCTGATGCAAGAAGCAGACCAGTCGTAGTATTCCATACATCCTGGAGACAATAAAATGTACCGGGATATGCGTACTATAGTGTGGTGGTACGAAATGAAGAAGGATGTATCCAGGTATGCGGCTAGATGTTTAATTTGTCAACAAGTAAAAGCTAGCAGACAGAGACCAGCATGACTATTGCAGCCGCTTGACATCCCGGAGTGGAAATGGGAGCACATAACGATGGACTTCGTGTCAGGACTGCCTCGATCCCAAGGAGGGAAGGATGCCATTTGGGTTATCGTGGACCGACTGACGAAGTCCGCTCACTTTATCCCCTTCAAGGTTGGTCTATCCACCGAAAAGTTGGTAGCACTGTACATGCGACACATCTACCGGATTCATGGAGTTCCGGTAAGTATTGTGTCTGACAAAGATACTAGATTTACCTCTCACTTTTGGAAGAGTTTGCATGACAGTTTGGGAACACAACTGAAGTTCAGCACCGCCTGCCATCCCCAGACTGACGGGCAATCAGAAAGAACAATCCAGACGCTAGAAGATATGCTGAGATCCTGCATCTTGGAATTTGGAGGGTCTTGGGAAGACCATTTGCACTTGGTAGAATTCTCTTACAACAACAGCTACCAAGCTAGCATCGGTATGACACCGTTCGAGGCACTGTATAGACGTCGTTGCCGCACTCCACTTGCTTGGTACGACGTCGGAGAACGAGTATTGCTTGGACCTGAGATGGTGACCGATGCAACCGAGAAGGTAAGAATGATCAGAGACAAGCTCAGGATTGCCCAGGACAGACAGAAGCATTGGGCCGATAGCAGCCGACGGCCTTTGGAGTTTGAAGAAGGTGACAGTGTGGTTGTGAAGATCTCTCCTATCAGAAGAACCATCCGTTTCGGCAGAGCAGGAAAGTTAAGCCGCAGGTATATTGGTCCTTTTGAAGTACTTAACAGGATTGGAGAAGTGGCTTATCGGGTGGCTCTACCCCCAAGTCTCGAAGGCGTCCACAACGTCTTCCACATTTCGCAGCTGAGACGCTACATCCCGGACCCGAGCCACATCTTAGACCATTCAGAGCTAGAGATTGGACCCAGCCTCACAGTGCCAGAGAAGCCAGTGATGATTTTAGACAGAGGTGAGAAGAAAACCAGGAACCCTGTGTCGCCTCATAAACTTCTATTTCTTGCAAACATTATCTTTCGTTCTAATATTTTGACTGATGCTGCTAAGTTAGCCTAGTTTTGCGAGCTTATTTCTTTATCGAGCTTGATCATGACAGTATTTTATTGGGTGCACTCACTAATATATTGTCTAATCAGAACCGGTGCATAATGGTCTGATCAACCACGTGTACCTTGGTTCGCATATATATATATATATATATATATTCTTGTTCTGAGTGGATGGTGAAATAGTTAAAACTTGTTTCTAAATGTCTCATCCACGACTGCCTTGGCAATTCTTTTTGTTGGACCTGAGTTACGGGCGTAGTAGCCGTACCGGTTTGATTTGAGTTTACTCCTAACCCTGCCTTTAATTTCGAGGACAAAATTTTCTAAGGAGGGAAGATTGTAAAACCCAGATTTTTGATTATTGGTTATAGTATAATTTTGGTTTTATAGTAATATTATATTATTATTATTATATATATTATTATATTATTATTTAGTCGGATTTAGGAAAATACTATTTTTGAAATCATCGTTTGGGTTTTGTTTGTGGCCCTGCCCCGACCCCATGTCCGGAGTCCGACCCCGAACTCGAACCAGACCCGATTTCCGAAACCCAACTCAGCCCGAACCGTCCTTATTTTTCTTTCTTTTAAAATTCTAATTTCTATATATTAATTTTTATAAAAAAAATGTTAAGCCTATGGCTTGGTCACCCACGACCAAGCCAGCCGCACGTTTTTTCCCTATCCTTCTTACTTCTCTTTCCTTACTTTACTCCCCACTTTTCCTTCCTTCCCACACGTTACTTCCCCACTCCCCACTTCCCACTTAAAACTATACACCATCATCACTATTTTCCCCACAAAGCAAAGCTCCAGCACACTTTACTTTCTCCTTCTCCACTCTCTTTCTCAAGCTCCCTCTCCTTATAAACAATCCCACGACTCCCCACTCCTCCTTTTAGCACACACCACCAACCACCACCTCCCTTCATTTCCTAACCCCTCCCGCGCCCACAGCGCGGCTCCGCCCGCGGCTCCCCAGCCGGCCGCCCAACTCCGGCCGACTTTCGGCCGTGCCCCACCGTCCAGGCCGCGACCCCCCTGCCTCTCGTACGTCCCCGCGGCTCCGCCCACCTCCGGGCCGCCCGCCCCCGGCTCGTCCAGACCCCCGCGCGCCTCCGGCGCTGTCCAGCCCAGCCCCAATCCCCGGACCCGCGCGTCCCTGGGCTGCACTAGCTCCGGCGCGCCCGCCCCGACGATCTCCCGCCGTGCCCTAGCCGGCGCCCTGCCTCCCGCGGCTCCACTCGGTGTTGTCCCGAGGCTGCAGCACCTCCCGACCGGCCAGATCTGCCCCGGCGTAACCCCCTTCGTGCTGTCGCTAGCCAGCACCTTTCCGGCTAGACCCCGATCTTCCGTTCCGCAGTTGTCCTTTGCTGTCCGCGTATTCGGACTTTCCCGATTCCGCGGGAACTGGGTTTTCTTCGAAATTTTTTTATCTGAGAGCTCTAGCCGAGCAACCCGAGGTATAATTCCGGTCCCGTTCCATTTATTCCGTAGTCGATGATGATAATGGTCCCCGATTCCCTTCCGGGAATTCAGTTTAGAGCGACGTAGTAACTTCGAATTTTTCGGAGACGTTTCTATGATGTTCTACGTTTATTTCGGATTTTTCTGAAATATGTTTTCTGGATTTTGGGCGATGTGGTTTCCGATTTCATTTCGGGAATTCTCGAAACTATATTTCGGGTTTCCGATTAAGTTTCGGAAATTATTCTGTGAATTTAATTTTGGTGTAAAATGGTTTGGAAATTAATTTCTGGGTGTTCCCTGGTTTGGGACTTTTATTATGGGTGTTTCGACGCATTTTCCCAGTTTTAGGTTGTCCCGAATATAGAAAAAATGCTGCCCAAATTTTTATAAAATTTTATAAATGAATTTCAAATCGGTTTTCGGAAAATATTTTATTTAATTGGATTTTTGGGCGACGACCATACGGTCTGTGGGCCCTAGCAAAATGGAAACGAAATCGGTTTTACCCGGACATTGAGGCATTAGCAACAAATAGTGACGATTGGACCAAGTCTGAGACTCCTAAGATTTTATTTATTTTATTTTTAGTTTTGTTTTCGATATTTAAAATACAGGATATTAGTCAGAGCTAACTAATTTTCTCTTATTTTATGTAAAGTTTGTAAGGGCATAAGCCCAGATTCCTATTCTGTCAGCTGTGCCCCTGTATTGCGTAGTCTAGGTTTTTTATTTATTTTCTTGGTTGGTTTTTCCTTTATTTTCTGGTTGGTTTATCTTCTTCGTCATTAGGCGCTTCGTAACAAAATGGCTATTAAATATTTTGTATAATTTAATAAGGATTTTTCACGATAAAATAACTTGAATAAAATATTGATAGTTAACAAAATCCATGTTTTTCTCATTTGAAAGAAAAATAGTAGTTTTATATATAATATTACAAAATACAAGTTTTTGCCAAATTAACCGGTAACGACAATTTTCCAAGTAAAACCAGAAACTGGCTATCCAACTAAATGAGAACCAACGTAGTACGTGTCATAAACCGTTAGCAGTAGATTAAATAAACAAACTTAAAATCTGACTAGGACCTGCGACTAGAGATTGCAACTAGCACACCTAGCTTGGTTTCACAATGGTTCTAAGTCAAGTTCTCCAACTATAGGATCTCGGAGACGAACCTAGCATCTTTCCGGAACCAACACCGTTTCCAGTCGTAAACAAAGGCAAGTACATTTTGTGTTAGTTTACAATTAGTTAATAATCATTTTATTGCAAGTTTAAACCACGATGCAACGCGGAACTCTCTCTGAGAGCACTAACTGATTGACTGTTGGGTACTGGGGGAGTAGTATAATGAGTATGACCACATCCAAAGTAATAATTTAGAACTGTATTAGCTTACCCCTCATACACACGGGGATAAGCCATATCATTCACTGTACAACCCAAGCCGGTCATATTCATTGCCTATTCACATCGCAATATTTTAACTGCTGGAGAACTGTTTATTTCAAATTGTTTAAAAGTGCATAACTCTATTATTATTTTAATTGTTAGATTATCATGAATTGTACTTTGCTCCCTCCTGACTGGAGATAACATTTTTAGGGGATTTTGAGGATGCTGAGCTGTTATACAACAGCTATTATGACCCAGTTCTGTACCCTGTGGTATTGCCAGAGTCCCCATTGAAGGACGCAAGACCTGAGGCCGATGAGCCGAACACTTAGCTAGATTTTCTGTTTCCATATTTGTTGTTTTAGAATTCGGTTAATTTGAATTCAGCATTCTTTTCAGTTCTTTTACTTTCTAGTTGTATTAATCAAATGTTGAATAAAGTTTTAAATTTTCGAATATTCAGTTGTGACAAATATATAGATGTTGTTGTGATTACCTGCAATAGTAGATACAGCTTACTGCCGCCGTCTCAACAACGGTGCAGGCTGGACATGATCCGGTTCGACCCAATTATTTGGGATCGGGTCGTGACATCTTTTCTAAGCAATAGAGGTTGCTTTGATTTCCGATTATTGATTATTAATATTATTAATGTTATCATTGTTATTACTATTATTGTATTTATTATTATATCAGTATGATTATTATATTTAATTATTTACTATATTATTAAGTATTTATATTTTCAGGTTAGCTAAATATATGTTATTATTAATATTTCTGTTGTTAATAAAGTTTGTTATTATTATTACCCTATTGCTATTATGATTTTATGAGTATAAAGCAGTAAATACATATATATGGTATATATAAATATTTGTATAATTGTTTTTATTGGTTATTATCATTATTTTATTATCGATATTTCTAAAACGTGTGGTAGGATATAAATATAAAATTTTGCTTAGCCTAAACTATGTACTAAAATATTTTTAGGATATTCTAAAAATGGTTTACTAGAAAACATTATTTCCAAACTTAATTTTAATTATTGAACTAAATTTTGTATATATAGCTACTATTAAGTATTTTTGCGATATAGTTAAATAGATGTTTTATTTGAATTGGTAAAGTCTACATTTTGGGCCTATTAAACTTAAATTAGTTTTGTACTAAATAAATAAATTAGATTGGATTCTTATATAATTTTATTTTCTAGTATTTTAAATAGTTTTCAAAATTTTTATACATATTATTTATCAAATTCCTTATATTATCGTCCAGTCCATGACCAACCCCACTACTCCCGTTACCTCACCAATTCTGTACTTCTATATGTCTACCCTAACTAATTTGACCCTTCTGGACCTAATGGAACTGTCTGTGCCACCATCAGAGGTCACCTTGTATAGTTGTTACACCGAAGTCGCAGTTCGTGCCACCTTGATCATTGCAGCACACCAGGCGTCCTACCAGGAAAGACACATTGCCATTAGCTATTTATTTTACTTTAGCTCATATTCATGTATTTATTCATTAATTAATTTTCTGTAAAATAAACTGTGATACACCGTCATGATTAGATATATTTTTACGTTATAGTTATATTTTTCGTACTTATTATTATTATGTAATTCAAACTTAGATTTAAGGGACCACCATTCGTGTGTTGCATTCATAGGCTTTGACACATTTTTACTATGAAGTTATGAGTCGCATGTAGAACTCGGACATGCGTGACTGGCTGGCCACCGGTACGTATAAGCCGTGCGATAGGAATAACCGCTAATAGAGGTTGCATGCTTAGTTTGACTTAGCGGTTAATAGAGGTTTTATGTTATGGATACAACATAATAGGCATTGGGTGGGAAGAACAGTTCCTTAATGTATGGGTCATATATGCACTGTCCTGATTGTCGGTTATCTCCAATGGGAGGTACGATCCTGATAGTTGGTTATCTCCAGTGGGAGGTACGGTCCTGATTGTCGGTTGTCTCCAGTGGGAGATACGATCCTGATTCCTGATATTCCTGATACGGCCCATGCGTCAAAGGTTTGTTCTTATTGCATTATCACTGTAGACTGGTTAGGCACCTAATTGTATACATATTTCTTCCTTTATATTATATAACATAGTTAATATGGCATGATATTATGTGTCTTGTTACGTCCCTCTGAGGACCTGGTTATCTCGCCAGGTGTGTGCTCTTGTCTTTCGCAGGTGCTCTAGCTCTAGCCCTGATCATCGTTATTTCTTCGATGATGATTGCACTCGGATCGTCTTCGCTTCGCTCGCCAAAATGTTTTATTTTCTCATGTATTTTTTCTTTACTTGTTGGTAGTGGATTTGTCTCCACCCAACATATTGTATCAAGACAATTCATTATCATTATATGATATATTTTATCATTTATTTTTGTGTGGATGAGATTAGTTATGGTTCTACTGCATTTTACAGCTTATGTATTCATACGAGGCTTCCATATATTGGAGTATATTTCGTATGAATACAGGTGGCATGTCTACGTTCCTAGTCCTACATATTTTGGGACTGGGCGTTACACCTATAGTACTCCAGATTCTCCTATCTGTCGGAGGCGGTTACTAACAACAGATCCTCGGCATCGTAGCACAGCATAATTCGGGGTCGCATCACTGCTGAACCTTTGATTCGTCTCCAGTTGGGTGACGGTCGCTCCTCGGCCTGTCTAGAGCGGTGGTTAGGAGAAGACATCATACACCCCAACATTCTAACACCGCATGGGTGCGCAATTAGGGATCTATGGGAGGGTAGTTCCGGATGGAATTGGAGGAAGGTCAGAGATTAGCTTTGCCAGCCAGCGGCTATCTGTCTTCTTGCTGCTAATCTGCGGGTTACTTACATGATCGACACTTAGATATGGTCCCCCAACCCGTGTGGGACTTTCACTTTGGCTTCCGCCAGACTCGTGGCCAGAGGCAGCGGGGTGCCGGATATCGTTTATGCCACATTTTGGTAGGCCTGTATTCCTATCAAATGGTCTATCCTTATCTGGCGTGCACTCCGACGAAAGCTTCCGACGGACGACCTCATCAGATCTATGGGATTCAGCCTCGCTTCACGATGCCACTGCTGCGATGAGCACACAACAGAATCAGCAGAGCACATCCTTCTTTCGGGGGAGCTGGCGACAGGCATTTGGTCCAAGCTTCATAATAGACTTAGTCTGGTTCACCCGTCTGGGGGCTTCTACGATCTCCTGGCCAACTGGAGCCGCTCCCACGGACATCAGATCGTAGTAGCCGCCGATATTTGGGTCCTTTGGAAGAACATGAACAAATTCAGATATGAAGGGCGCCAAATGTCCCCTCTATAGTTGTACAGAGAGGTCATCAGACAAAGCTCAAAGCTAGGAGGCGCTGCTCTCACGTCTCCAACACGTTATGGAAGGCCCTTGCTTAGGCCGTCCTCAGGACTTCCCGCGTCTTCCCTGTTGGCGTTGCTCCGTTCCACCCCCTCTTTTGTGCGCGTCTCACGCTTTTCGTTTTCCTCCCTTTTGTCGCGTTAGCGTGCTTACTTGTATAGGCTTCGGCATTTTGCGCCTATTTCTTCAATAAAGTTCCGGGTTTCCTTTTAATATATATATATATATATATATATATATATATATATATATATATATATAGGTATATAGTAGACAAATTTAGGTATATTTAATTACTATATATATTAACAAAAAAAAGCGCAAATAAATCAAAAAATGATTAAACCGAAAATTGAACCGATTTAATTCGGTTATGGGCCAATTCTGTTCGGTTTCGATTTTGTTTATTCGATTTTCGGTCCAATTCGATTTTCGGTTATTCGGTTCGGTTGGAACCGAATGCTCACCCATAACCTAATTTAGTGCTGGTGTCACTCTCGTTTCCCGTTATACATATTTTCAACATGCATATACGGATTTTTGGCATTGTCAGGTGATCCGTATTTGAACTTGTCTTGTTTAGCCTAATCTTGGTTTAATCTTGGCTTGACTTGGTTTATTTTCGTTTATGATAGCTTGGTTTGGTTTGAGTCGGTTCATCATGGTGAACTTCCTATATAAGTTAACCCCTTTCTCTCTCTTCATAACTCTTCTCATTTATTTCCTTCTTATTTCTTTTTTTCCTCATAACTCCTCCCACCACCAAGAACCCTTAGGCAAGTTCAATCTTGCTTCATGATGGACTCTTATTTTATTGTTCTATTTTCTTCTCTACATAATTCTAAGCATCTTTAGAACTTAAATTTTTTGGTTTTGATGGTTATATTTTGTAGATCTATGTTTTAAGCTTTTCTTGTTTTTCTTGGTTTTGTTCTCTAAAAACTTGGTATTTCCAAAAACTAATGGTTCTATGTTGTAGGAAATTTGATTCCGTGCATTTTTGGATTTTACTTCGCTTGATTTCGACTTCGGATAAGGAAGTTATGGTCATGGCGAGTTTTTGGAACTTCTATGGCTGAATTTGCTGTTTGGGGATGACGAACCACATGCGTCGGGATTTCCATGTGCCAGAATTCCTATGCGCCGAAACCCCCACGAGCCCGGGAGGCCATGCGCCGAGAGGCCATGCACCGTGAAGTCCCTGCAATGCATCCTTTGACTCCGAGCGTATCATGCGCGTAGTTTTCCTATGCGCATGTACTGAATGAAGACGCAATGTGAGTTTCCCATGCACGGATGTGCATAAATTTCCCATGCTCGGATGTGCTAGAATTTCCCATGCACGAATGTGCAGGAATTCCCATGTGCGGATGTGCAGGAATTTTTCATGCATATATGTGCAGGAATTTCCATGCGTCGGAATTGCCCAAAATTCCTATGCGCCGGAACTGCCCAGAGTTGACCATGCGCCGGATTTGCTCTATTTTACTGTTTTTGCCTGTTTAACTTGTTTTGTAGCTAGAATCTTGTTAAACTCAAAACTTGAAAGTTATAGATCTTTGTCTTGGCTTCAAGAATCTTCTTGTCTCACTTTAATTGGAGTTTACATATGATTGATAGTTCTAATCACCTATGAATGTACTTGATCTTCTTTGCATGTTTTTCCGTACTTGGCCTAAATTGCAACGACCCGACTTGATAAGCTTGAACTTGACTTGAACATGATAACATAACCCTGTCTCGACATGACTTGATAGTGGCCCGTCGAGGTGCACTCTTGACAAGTAATAAGTAAAATTGATATGACATGTATAGGCTTGATAGTGGCCCGTCGAGGCGCACTCCAGACAAGTAATCTTGACACGTAACAAGTAACCTATCATGACGTATAAAATCTTGAAACGCTGTTGCGAAAGCTACCCGGACTTGCTAAGTAACTCTTGCCTTGACACCATGGTTGATTTTCTTGATCGTGCATGTACAAGCTACCTGTCTCGTCTTGTATCATGTCTAGGATATGCATTCCTGGTTACCACGGTCAGGGATTCATAATGAATCTGACTAGGTTAAATGACTAGATTGATCAAATAGTTCATATAGAGAGATTTACCCAGTTACATGCGATCCCGTTATCCCGGTCACACCTGAGGGACTTGTAGTATGCCGACGAGTAGGGCACATTTCCAGCCCACTGTCATGTGGGGCACTTCTTGAATACTAAAGCATACTGTCATGTGTTGCACTCTAAGTCACCTAATACTTCTTGTAACTCTAATAAATCACCTCGCCTGGATAACCTGGATAGCTGCAGGACTTGTGACTGTGGGAACATCTCATTGCATCTTGTTAGTAACTAGGCTTGTGACAACCCTAGTTAGTTAAAGTATCAAGCCGCACTCTTGCTTGGCCGTGATTCATGGATGAAGTCTAGTCTTGTCTAGACAATGCCAGTATATTGTTACTTCAGTGTATTATTGTTTATGCCTTACTCTTGTCGATAAATGGTTACAGACTAAGTTCTGTTCAGGTGAAGGATTACAACCCCGGTTATTGTTTGGTTTACGAGTTGTAACTTGGTTTCCAGAAAAGCTTCTTAGTTATCTTATCATTTATCATCCTATTTTATAACTCATGTATTCTTGTTATTATTTATGTCTCTATATTCTAATATGCTGGTTTTAGTTCTTAAGTGAAGCCTCCCTTGTGGCACTTGCTCTTTCTGGGTTCTGATCCAGCTGATTTTGTATGGCCAGATTTAGGAGTAACACCCGAAGATCTACCTGCCTTCCAGCCAGATGGTGAACACTAGAAGTAACCATGGCAACGAGTGAGTTTTCTTATTTTGCTCTCCTAACCTATTATAAATTATTTTTTTGAGGCATTTAGCTGTCGAGCAAGTGTTAGCTCGTGTTGGAAACTTTAATTTTTGTCTGCCTAAGGGCTGTTACATGATTGACAAATCCTAGGGTTGATCATGTATGACTTAACTCTTGCTAGTCTTCGTATTTTGTATGACTAGCTTCATAATCATCTGAATATTTAATGTTTGGGATGCCTTACTTTGTATGTCTGATGATCTAATATCTTGTAATATTTACTTGGTTGCTTGAGATTGAGAAACTAGGCTTGTTCTTGACAATAAGAGACTGTTGGCTTGTCGATAAACCCTCATGCATCTAGACAGCCGTAACCGTATTACGAGGTGGATTGTACTTCAATGTACGTAGCTGGCTGTGTCTATCCCCTGCTCTCTAGTATTCTGGTTCTGGGGCGTGACACGGTTTAAGTGGTGGCCCATACAGGTCTTGAAAATTAAGATGTGTGAGGGTTTTACTGAATAGATGTCTCAATCATCATTCGCCCTTGATCTCTACTCATGCATTCTAATCTTCCTATTCTTGACCTGATAAGGTGCTTCTATCCTTGATCAATTTTGGTCCTTCCTTATTGTTCCTCATGTCATTTCTTCAGTAGCATTATTCTTGATCCTATCGATCAGCCGGGTGGAGCACCTCCAGTGAACCAGCAACAACTTGGGGACTAAGCCCAGAACTCTGGAGCAGCATCCCGAGTCATACATTCCGGGGATCCAGAGCCTCTAGTTCAGCCAGCCCAACCTGCAGAGCCTGACAATAGAACCCTGATGGGACTCATCCGGGACTTGCTTGCATCATAAGATCGTCGGGGCGATGCCCTGCACCAGACAGTACAGATGCCATGGGCAGAGTTGGTTGTCAAGGGAACAATGCGGCTAACAGCTATAAGCGCATGAACCCTCCTTTCTTTTACGGCAGTGAAGATGCTAGTACTGCCGATGCTTGGCTACAGGATATAGAGATTATTCTGGAGGTAGTCTTGATTCCAAAGGAAGAGAAGGTGTCCGTTGTGCACCTACAGTTATTGGACTTAGCACGCAGCTGGTGGACGATACTAGCAGTTGGATTGGCGATGCCTGTCATGTGGGCATCATTCAGTGACAAGTTCCAAATGAAGTATTTTGATGCAGTAGCTCGGTATGATCTGCAGACAAGGTTCAGCAATCTTAAGCAGATAGGAAGGAGAGTCGATGGATATGCGGCCGAGTTTTCGAGGCTTAGTCGGTTTGCTCCTCCCTTGGTGGCGACCGAATTGGACCTTGCGTAGCGATTCCAGCAGGGACTCCACCTAGAGATTATTTTAGCAGTAGAGCAGTTTGAGCACCAGACATTTGATGCTATCTTGCGAGAAGCTAGGAGGCATGAATATACCTCCCAGAGGATAGTAGATCGAACTGGAGGATAGAAGTGGTATGGACAGTTATTCCAGGCATCAACTGTCATGCCCCAGAACCAGAATACTAGAGAGCGGGAGACAGACGCAGCCAGCTACGTACGTTTAAGTGGATCTCACCTCGCAATACGGTCACGACTGTCTAGATGCATGAGGGTTTATCTACAAGCCAACTGTCTTTTATGGTCAAGAACGAGCCTAGTGTCTCAATCTCAAGCAAGCAAGTAAATGTAACAAGATGGTAAATCATCAGACATACAAAGTAAGGCATCCCATACATTACATATTCAGATGATCATGAAGCTAGTCATACAAAATGTAAAGACTAGCAAGAGTTAAAGTCATACATGATCAACCCTAAGATTTGTTATTCATTTTATAGCCCTTAGGCAGACAGGAATGTAAATTCAACACGAGCTAAAACTTGCTCGGCGGCTAAACACCTCAAAAGAATAATTTACAATGGAGTGGGAGAGCAAAATAAAATCCACTCGTTGCCATGGTTGCGTCTAGTATTCACCATCTGGATGGAAGGCTAGAAGATTCTCGGGTGCTACTCCGAAATCTGGCCATACAAAACCAGCTGGGTCAGACCCCGAAAAGAGCAAGTACTACAAGGGAGGCTTCACTAAAGAACTAAAATCAGCATGTTAGAATACAAGACATGAATAATAACAAGAAAACTGGAGTTATGAGAGTAGGATGATAAATAATAAGATAACTAAGAAACTGTTCCGGTAACCAAGTTATAACTCGTAAACCAAACAAGGACCGGGGTTGTAACCCTTTACCTAAACAGAATTTCGTCTCTAACCAATTATTAATAAAGTAAAGCATAAACAGCAACGTGTTGAAGTAACCATTACTGGCATAGTCTAGTCAAGACTAGACTAGACGAGACTCCATTCATCAATCACGCCAAGCAATGAGTACGGCTTGATACTTTAACTAACTAGGGTTATCACAAGCCTAATTACTACAAGATGCAATAAGATGTTCAAGCAGTCACCAGCCCTGCAGACTATCCAATTATCCTTCTGCAGGTTGAGAGAGTTGTATTAGGTGACTTGGGGGCGCAACACATGACAGTATGCTGAAAATGTGCCATACTCGTCGGCAAGCTACAAGTCCACTAAGGCGCCCAGATAACGGGATTGCCTGTGACTGAAAAATCTTACTATGAACTACTTGATCAATCTAGTTGTTAACCTAGTCAGATTCAGTATAAATCCCTAACCGTAGTAACCAGGAATCCATGTCCTAGATATGATGCAAGACGAGACATGTAGCTTTTACAAGCACAATCACCTACCGTGTCAAGACAAGAGTTACTTAGCAAGTCAAAATAGTCGTCGCAATTGTATTTCAAGATTATCGTGTTAGGTTACTTATCAAGATTACTTGTCAAGAGTGCCCCTTGGCGGGCTACTATCAAGATTATTCATGTCAAGTTACTACTCATCATGTCAAGGATGCGTCACGATGGACCACCATCAAGAATTATCATTCCAAGTTACTTGTCAACAGTGCACCACGACGGGTCACTATCAAGAGTTATCATGTAAAGCCATATTGTCATGTCGTGTTCATATTAAGGGTACTTGTATACCAAGAATTCACTTGGTCAAGAGTGCGCCACGGCGGGCCACTGAAAGAGTTATCAGAGAGTGTACATGCCATGCTGAGATCGTGCTTAAGCTCAAAGCACGCATGTGGCACATATAATAACATTATACTTGGCTATCATGGGAGTATTCCCATCAGGCTCAAGGGTCACAACTTACGCTATGGACCATGGAGACAAGCATGGATAAATGCAACAAGAATTTTTCTGGCCAGAAATGGCGCTGTTTCACTTAACAAAATACCTAAAATTAGCTTTTGAAAGAAAACGAGAAAAAGTACAAAAGTACAAATTGTTTCTGGGAAGTATTGATGTGGAAGTCTGATCTGAGAGCGATCACTTTGTTCCTTGGACCACACGATGATGATGAAGAGAACTGCTTGAAGAAGATGAACAATCGGAAGAACTAAGTCACCAGAAAGGTATCGACACAACAGCACTGATGTCACAGTCGAATGCTTTCCTGCTTTGCTTTACCTTGTTCTTAAAAAAAAGTTGAAGAAATGCTTCTGGGAATATCACCCTGAAAGTATAAGTTTTCTCAGAATCTCCTCTTCTGTCTCTCTCTATGTCCTCTTGTGTTAAAAATAAGTCTATTTATAGACTAGACCCACTACAAGAAATTTTGCTTATAGTGACGAAAGTCAGTGACGAATTGAATATTCAGTCACTAGTAAAAGATTATTTGTGTCGGATTAAGGAAAACGTTAGTAATAGTATTTCTGACAGAATAAATATTTAATGGTGACGGACTATGCAGTCATTAAACTTTATTTAATTATTAAATGAGAAGTAGACGTAAAATTTTTAAATATGTTTCATGAAAAATATTAGGGACTTTTAAATCAGTCACTAATAAAAAATAGTTCAATATTAAATAATAAATTTAATAGAAAAAATAATCTAATTATTTTAAATATTTATGGGACCGAGTTAGCGGGATTAAAAAATTGGACGCCGCTTTTTCTCACTCGTGCCATCATTTTTTTCTTTACAGAATATTTGATCATAAATGGTTTATGATTCTCTCCTCCTCTAAATATTTACTCCTCTAAAATTTTCTCTTCCTCTCGTCCTCCTCTCATCCTTCTCTAGGTCATGAGGATTTTATTCTCCTTGTAATTCTCTCATCTCTTCCGTTATTTATTTATCTCCTCCTTCTCTAATAATTTTTTTTGTTTTGTTTTAAAGGTGCTCATCTAGAGAGGTCAGCGGAGTTCAATTCTCATCGACCACTCTAGGTCAGTGGAGTTCAACCATTTTCCACCGCTTTTTATCCAGGAAGGAAGTCCCATCGGCTCCATGGAGAAATTCCACCGGCTCAAGTAAATTTTAAAACCCTAACCATAATTTTCTTTCCCTATTTACGCTATTTTTATATTCTTTAATTGTTTGTTTCTACAATTTTCTAATTTTATTTGCGTAGGAATATGACTATATCTTTTTAGTGACATGAGATGTTGGAATTGCGACAAAGAGCATATGTCCAAGCACTGGGACCGGAGACGCAAAATCGAGTACGTGGTCAGGGACTTGGTGTGACGCGAAATCGAGTGCTTTATCATATTTTATCATTAAAATTTTGAACATCAATTTGTGTTGATGTACAATGTTTTTTTTTGTTAATAGCAGACTTAACTTTGTTTTGGAGTATATTTTATTTTTTGAGTTGTTTGTATAATCTGATGAATATATTATTTTTTGCTTCAATTTTTTAGTAAGAGTCCACTTATACTATCTTGGATGAAGAAATTGTGATTTCAGCAGAATGTGGTGGAAAGAAATTAGCTTCTACTTATGGATCAAGTAGTAATGACTGATTTACTATATTATTAATGACATATCAAACAATTAGGAATGTGGTTCAAAAAAATTATAATTTTATTGATGATCCAACATTAGTGACTAACCTATTAATTAGTGATAATTTTATTAATGACCAAACAATAATGACTGATTTATTATTAGAAATAATAATTAATGACCAAACATTAGTGACTGACATATTAGTTAGTAATAATTTTATTAATGACCAAATAATAGTGACTGACTTATTAGTTAGTAATAATTATTAATGACCAACAATAGTGACTGACTAATTAGTTAGTGATAAATACTAAATACTTTTTTATATTGAAATATAAATACTTATCTACGTGGCATGTTCAATTATAGTGACGGATTCAGGAATTCATTCGTCACTAGTAGTATTAGTGTCGCTCATAGTAGTGACTGACACTAACTCCGTTACTCATGTGTTTAGTGCGTCACTAATAACATTTCTGACGAAATTCAGTCACTATTAATATATATTAGTGACTGATCTTCGTCGTAACTATAAGCAAATTTTCTTGTAGTGACCCCTTGTGCGTAAAAAGTAACAAAATTTGATTTCTACGCAAGTAACTGTCACCCACGATTGAAAAATCAACCTTTACGTGTGATGACACGTGTCCCATATAGAGTTGTGATCTCTACGCATGGTGACATGTGTCCCACAAATTCAACAATATGGAGAGAACACGTACACACGTTCCTCGATAAGTGTGGCATGAAAGCCACGTATGCAGACCACGTTCTCACATTGCCAGAAAAGATTTGGCGTAAAAGTGACCCAAAATAGACTTCCTGCGTAAAGTAGCAGACTGGGGTAAAATAACTCAAAAGTAGACTTCCTGCGTAAAGTGGCTGAAAAGTAGCCTTGAGCGTATAATTAGCTCAAATAAACTCTACGCACACAAAAGCCTTGAGCGTAAAGACTCAAAATAGCTTTCATGCGTAAAGGAAATGATCTCTTGAGCATAAAATAGCCCATCTGCACGCTAAACGACAAGTGTTGGGTTTGGTGTAAAAAATCTTCTTGACTTCTGTGCAATGTTCTGTCAGAAAATCATACTGTCAGATCAATATCACGCGCATTAAATGCAGTCTGACAGCCTGTCTCTCGCGTAAAAGCTGAGAATGGCTCTCTCATAAAAGGGCTCGTGTAGAATTTTGAATCAGACTCAATAGAGTCTTTTAATGAGCCTTGCGTAGAGTCTGACTTTGCATAAAATTCATAACTTCTTTGACTTGGTCTATGAAGTTTATTTTATGCTTCTACAAGACCCCCTTCAAAGTTTTCAAATTTTTCTAAAATTTGAAATACTTTGAACAGAAGCGTAAAATCCGAGATATCCAACAGTCATCCGCGTAGAATTCGGGATACCCAACGGTCATCTGCGTAAAGTTAGGGATACCCAACAGTCCGCGTAAAGTTCGGAATATCCAACAGTCAGCATAAATTTCGGGAATTTGAACCGATTTCAAAATTTTCTATAAATAGAGCTTTGCCAGAAGAGAGAGAACTTTACTCATTCTCGCAATCTCAATCTCTTTTACTCTCTTCTTCTTCGAAATCTCAGTTCAACTCAATGGCCCCCAAGAGTAAGACCACCGCCGGCGCCAAGGGCAAGAAGCCCGCCGTTGCTGCCTCGTCGGCGGCTGATCGAGCAGAGACCACCATTCCAACATCGGTGGCAAACACAAGACCAAATCCCGCTGTGGCTCCGGCCATGATAGGTAAAACCCTATCTATTTCGGCCGTGAGTTCGTCGAAAAAAGAAGAAGAAGAACCGAGCAAAACCCCTAAATTTTACGCCCACGTTTATACGTGTCAGCGTAAAAATACAACTCACCAAATACGCCCATATCTATACGTGCCAGCTTAAAAATAAAAATAACAGTATATGCCCACGTTTATACGTGTCAGCGTAGAATATAAAAATACGCTCACGTCAATACGTGCCAGCGTAAAAATAGAAACAAGAAAATACGCCCACATTATGCGTGTCAGCGTAGAATGTAAAAATATGCTCATGTCAATACGTGTCAGCGTAAAACATTAAATACGCTCACATCTATATATGCCAGCGTAAAAACAACATACGCTCACGTCTATACGTGCCAGCGTAAAGCATAAAATATGCTCACATCTATATGTGCCAGCGTAAAATACGCAAGTGATAAGACTTTGCGTAAAAATAGTCAATTCTGAAAACAGAGAACTTTTGCACTTAATTTTTAGTTTTAATCAACTTAACTTCTACGCGTAAGCATACAGTTTTGCATAGTCAAGCTCGCTAGTACAGAGTCTTTAATTTTTATGCGTAAAATTTAGAATAAGTCATCTGCGTAAAATTCAAATTAGATTTTTACTAACTTGATTCTTCTTTTTCTTTTGGCAGTGGACTTGCAAATCCATCCTCTCGCAGAGGTATTCGGCTCACCAGCTGGTATGGTGGGCTCAAACTACTTGGAGAACTTGTCTCATGTTGAATTCCCTCAATCAGATACACAATACCCTGAAGAGAGACAACAGCTAATAGCTGCTCAGGAAGACAGGATGCTGCTGTCATTGATGAATGGAGAATTGCTGGTGTCGCTAGATGGCCAGCTATTTTTGAAGCCTGCCTTCATATTTGGGGATGCTATTGATTTTCAATCACAAACAAACCCTAAGAAGGAGGCTTGGGTGTTTAGGTTTGAAGAGAGGGCGATGTATCTTCCAGACATGGCAAGGGATTATCCCCTATCTTCATTTGTACACGCCACCCATCTAAGACAGATGCTATAGAACTTGACTCCCAGCAGTCATGGTAGACCAGGAAGAATTATTTTCAAGAGGGACGGGGCCAACCAAATGGGCTACCATACCAGTACTCCAGTGGTGGTATCATTCCTTTCGCTGGTCTACTACTTAGATTCACACCAAATGAAGATTTAGCTTTGATTCAACCAGTAAAGATCCTATTGTTCGTAAACAAGCTTATGAAGGCCTCAGTATTATATCCCTAGGCCAACCCTAGGCTGCCAGGGTGGATGACACCTCATAATCAGAACTGGATTCAACTTAGTGCCTGGATCATGAAGAATTTCAAAACAGAACTACAAGCCATTGGATTATATGAAGCAGTAGCCTCCACGAGTCAGGGTATACCAATGAACAACAACCTGTTCTTGACTTTAATGGAGTTGTATATCAGTTCAACAGGGACTTTTGCAACTCCGATAGGTGAAATGGGTTTTACACTGCATGAGATACAGTTCATCTCCAAGCTGCCACTGGGTGAAGCTCCGTATGAAGAATATGTTTCCTCCAACTGGGAACTAGTAGAGATCAGGAAGAAAAATCCTCAGTTAGTTGAGGTATACCAAGAATTAATGTGCCACTATCTGACTTGCACCACTATATATGAAAGTGGATCGCATTTGCATACATCAATAAATGGACAACATATCTATTATATCATAAGAATAGGATATCCAAGGATGACAAAGAGAAATTTTAAAATAATAAGGCACAACCTATCAACCCTTGTTCAATCATCCCTCCTGATTCAATAAACACTTGGATGGCTACCTATAAGTTTTCGGATAAATATTTGGCCACCAAGGCTGGAGAATTCTCTGCTGGGACCGAAGCATTGAGCTTTTTGAGACACGGCGGCCGAAAGCTCTTAAAAGAAGCCTTGCTAGCGGGCTTCCTTTCCCTGTGGCTACGAAGATGGGTCGTACCAGGGATTGGCACAGCTGACAGGATTCACCGAAACGTACTATGGCCAGTAGTACGTTTGGTATTCAAAGTCAGAATCAACCTGTTATCGGCAATGGTATGCCGGATAAATGCAGGTTTGCGAGCATTTGGTGATGAACTGATCAACAATGCTCCTCACCGAAAAGATTTCCCTAGGGTGGAGATGCCCTACACTTATCTGATGAGCTGGTTGTTGCATCACAACTGCAGTTTGTTGCCACCAGGCCCTGGGAATGATACGAAGGTATTCCTCCAGAAGGTTAATAAAGCCACATGGACTGTAATTTCAGTGGCAGACACCCGAGCAACACTCAACTATTCCCACGGGTGGAACTTTTTCTGTACAAGACCACCAGTCCCAGCTGACTGTTTCGGGATGCAATTTGAAGATATAGGTGAAGGGCGGACTTTATTACCTGCGCTAGTTTTTAAATGGCTAATGTGCATCAGACCCTCACATCTGATGTATGGAAATGAAGACAACTGTGCGTTCGAATCGTATCTACCCAGTCAGTTTGCTCGTCAGTTTGGATATGACCAACTTCACGTTGGTAATCCCTCCACCAGCTTCCACCATTGTGGAAAATTAATTGATGGTGCAAGAGCATGGAGGTACTTTAGCACTGCATGTACCGGTGCTAGATTCCGGGTATCAACTTCTACAAGTACAACTGAACTACGAATGCTTCATACGTATGCTCGTTTTTATGCATCCATTCGCTCCTTCGTGAATGACTACAACATGAAGGGGAGTCTTCGATGGACCAAAGAAGAAAAAATCGAAGAACCAGTTAGGGTACCTTCGGACATGCCCGATGATGTTGCTGTTCCAGACGAGTATCTAGAAGTGATTCCTACGAGAGTTGGGGAACAAGCTGCAGGACCAATTATTATCTCCAAAACCTGGAAGCGGAAATCAAATGTAGTTGTTACTCTCCAGGAGAAGAAGAAAAAAGTCACTGTTAAAGGGCCTTCTAGACAGAGAGTCGCTACTCTAGAGAGCGAAACTCCAATCGAGGAGCCTCAACACATTGCATCTTCTTCAGCTCATCCTGGAGAAGGGTCTTCAGCATCTCAGCCCGCAGCATCAACAGAAGCTATGGGGCTCCTATCTCCTGGACGTCTCAGCACCTCTGCCCATCTGACTTCTCCACAGAAGGTACAAGCTATTGAGGACACTGCCACTACTCGTACTAGTGATCCGGAGCCCATCCCCTTAGATAAACCGGCTCTTGACTTCGACGATGATGACTGGGATCAGAATTATGACTCGCTCTTGGCACGTCCTGCACCTACTCCAGGTAAATAAAAATTACAAAATCTATACAAAATTATGTATTATGATTTTGTATAATTTAACTTATTTTATTTAATCTTTGTAGGTGTCATCGCTGCAGTAAAGCCTGTGGCTCCCCTTCCACTTCAAGAGACTATCCATGAAGAAGAAACAGAGTCTGAAGGAGAGAGTTCTTCTTCAGAAGAAGATACTGCTCCAAAGGAATGTTCTCCATCTACGGAGTTACAACAAGAGCCTGAAGTAGAGGCTCAGCAAGGATTGCCTTCTCTTGCTGAAGACAGGGAAGAAGAATTAACTATAGAAGAGTCATCTGTAGATAAATAAATAATTGCAGAAGAACCAACTGCAACTGAAATCCTCCCAGAAGTTGAAGAGCCTGCAGCCAACGAAGGCGATGAAGATATTGTCAACCCATCAACTGAAGTCGGAGACGTAGTAATAACATCCTCAGTTGTTGCTATTGATCTGGTACAAGTTCTTGAGACGATAATGTTCGAACCTAAATCATTTACAACAGTCACCATTCCTTCCGTAACAATCACCGCCACTGAAACTCAAGTAGTTTCAGCTCTAGAAACGGCTGGAGCAATGATCCATAAAAGTGCCGAAGATATTGTTTCTAAAGCTCCTGGGGATCAATCAGCCATGGTAGCAACATCAACAATAGCTTTAACTCAACTTGCTACCAAGACAACAACAACATCTGCTCCCAGTCTTCAGAAAAGGGATTTGGTAGATCTTGCTGCCACGTCGAGCTCTAATGCGGAAATGAATCTCTTAATTGAGATCCATACTGAAACTTTCTGCAAAACCTTGGCAGCTTTGATCAAGATGGTCTTGAAGAAGGGCCTTAATTATGAAAGTTTGAAGGCTGCAATTGCTCTCACGATCAGGAATGTTGCTATGTTCAATAACGCTGAGAGAGCCGCAGCTTTGGGGAAGGTAGTGGAAGGACTTGAACAGCCTATTAAAGAATATCTAAGGCTGTCAAGTGAAACTCTTGAAAGTCTCATCCAAACCGAGTATGATGCTTTATCAGCTGAATACATCACTCGGGAGACTATTTTTAATGAATCTCTCCAGGACAATAGGAACAAAGTTGCCAGGGAGAAAGCTTTATTGAATGAAAATAAACCCCTTCTGGAGTGCATAAAGAAGCCTATGAGACTTCAAACATGAGAATTCATCAGCAAGATGAAAGAATTCGTAAAGTTGAGGCGGAGTTGCTTCGCTTGAAGGCAGAAAGAGAGCAGATGATTGCAGCTAGAGACCAACATCTGACGCAAAGCTCAATATTGGAAGAGAAGGTTTTTGGTGCTGAAGCTGTCATTAAAACCCTTGATGATGCCAAGAATAAAATGATCGCTACTTTCGCCGAACTCTTCCATCTTTGTACTCCAAAAGCCCGACGATCTATAGCTACTGCTACTGTATTGAATTTTCGTGAGAAGCGTCTAGCTGAGCTGCAAAAACTACTCAAAGATGTATCTGCTCCTCCTTAGGAAATAATGAATTTTGTATTCTTCTTTTTGTATCATTAATAAAGAATTTTGTATTCTTCTGTCTTTTCCTTTCTGTAATATTACAAGAAATGAATAAAATTATTGTTTTGTGACCCTATCATTTATTTTGAATTTAAATAATAGGTATGAGATAGAAAACACTTATCAGAGGTAATATGGACATGACAAGTCTTCTAAACTCAATAAATTATATCTATCCAGAGGTAATATGGACATGATAGATAATGAATCTTGTTTTCTTTTTAGAGTGTACAATACTATTAGAGGTAATATGAACGTGACAGATTGTAATTACTCAAAAAAATAGATTAATATCTATTAAGAGGCCATATGGACATGATAGATAAGAAAAGAAGTAAACTTAATATCTATTCAGAGGTCATGATAAATAAATTTTTTTCTTCTAAAATCAGCTGGTAAGACAGAAGATCAAAATTCTCTTTTAGGAGAACAAATAATCAGCTTAACCAAACCTTGGTAGCTGGGGAATAAAGAAAAAATTCAGACATAATATTTCTTCAAGAATTTACCATTAATTGGCATCATGAGTAAATCTCTATTAGGTTTAGACAACCTATAGGTACCATTAGAGAATACTGTCTCGAATACATAAGGACCTTTCCATTTTGCTTGGAATTTTTCTTTGCTCTTATGAGTCATCACCATCGGTCTTCGGACAGATAGAACTAGCTCAACGACTTTGAATACCCTCTCTTTAACTTTACGATTGAAAACTCGAGATATACGGACTTGATATAGCTCAATGTGCTGTTGTGCTTGAAGACGCTTCTCGTCCAATCCTTCAAGTTCTTGGAGCCGTAAGCGATCATTATTCTCTGAGGTTAGCTCATTAGCCATAAACCAGTGAGAATGGTGTAAAACCAGTAGGAGTTCGGACTGTCGTTCGGTAAGCCCATAAACATTCTCCAAGTTTTTTATTCCAATCACGTTTATTAGAAGAGACAAACTTTTTAAGAAGTTTAATAATTGTCTTGTTGAAAGCTTTGGCCAAACCATTAGCAGTTGGATTGTAAGCTGTAGAAGCTAAGTTTTGGATCCGATTCTTGTCACAGAATCGATAAAATGCCTGACTGGCAAATTGTGGTCCATTATCATGAATTATCCTTCGGGGAATCCTAAAACGATAAATGACATGGTGTTTGATGAAACTATCCACATTAGATGTTTTTACTTCAACAAGGGGAACCGCTTCCGCCCATTTAGAGAAATAATTCGTTATGGCCAGGATAAAACGATGTCCTTTAATAGAAGAAAGATTAATCGGACCAATAATATCCATGCTCCAAGCTTCGAAAGGCCAAGAAGCTGCCGTAGGATGTAAGAATTCAGATGGTTGATGAATAAAATCGGCATGAATTTGACATGCTTTACACCGTCTGGCATAATCCACAGCATCTGCTATCATGGAAGGCCAATATTACCCCATTCTTCGAATACGGTCCTGTAATTTCGGACCCAGTTGATGAGCACCACAGACACCATCATGAGCTTCACGGAGTATTTGCTTAGCTTCTGTAACACCCCAGTCCTAAAATACGTAGGACCAGGAATACAAATACATGCCAGCAGCACTTCACTAATGGGCCAAGCTACACAACAAGCCCATTAGCAAAATACTTAAGCTGTAAATCATGATAACACCCAGAAATACAATATAGTCCACAGGTATATAAATCTAATCACATCCACAGAGTCCACAAAGAGATCAAGAATAAATAAGGAAATGTCTCAAATATCCAGCAATAAAAGTAATAAAGTCTGTGCGGGTAAATCATCTCGAAATCATAGAAATAGAAAGAAAGTACAAACCAACTACAAGTCTGATGAAAAGAAAAGGAAATAATGTAGCAAGACTAAAAATGACTATAACATGATCACGAAAAATCCTCTGGCCCTATCTCGTCCACCTGTGTCGGTACGCCTCCGGTCTCAGCTCCCGAACCGTAAACCTCTGGGTAGTCTTCAGCTTCGTCTAAGCCTGGAAAATAGCCAGGTCCTCAGAGGACTAGCAAGGTGCATAATATACATGCCAAGGTATAAAAATAAAAATATGAACTAAGGCAATCTACTGTATCCGTCTATGTGCTATGCAAGTGAGATACTTTTCTAGAATACCAGACCCCTTCCACTAAGGCTCACTAGCACCTCACCAGGGTATTGTCCCTAGTACCTGTGTCGTGGCACCAAGGAAAATCAATTCTCGACAGTGATAATCTCTTACTCTGCTACAGAGATATAGGTCACTAAACAACGGGCTACACGACAATAGGTCTGATATTGTAGTCAAGTTCTCCCAAATCCCCATGTCTAGAATCTAGCAATATCAAGTCTGTACAGTCATCTCGAAAGTAATAACAATACTGATAAAGAAATCTAGAATGCTAACATGAGGTCAATACCATGAATAGTCATGTAAACCTCGCATCATGAATGTGTCGGTGTCCTGTGGTCAATCGTGTCAATGGACACGTCAGTTTGTATGTAATGCCTAATGTCAATACTCGATGTCGTTATCATGACATCGGCACCCGTCTATAAACGAAAACTAAGTACGTCCTACGTCATGTAATGCTAATAAAAAAATAACAAGACAGAAAAGAAAGATCTTTAACGATGGCAAGGCACGCTTGCCTGTAACTGCTGTGTGCGGGTAAGCCTGTCCAACTCCGACGTCCTTGTCGATCCTCCCAAGCTCACCTATAATAATACACTATATTTAATATTTTATATCAACACACCATATATATATTATATGAATGTCTACGCCTCCTAGTTGCCATAACGTTGCTACGATACTACATGTATTATATAAGTACATATAGGTACCAAATCCTCTCGTATATACTTTACAATTATAACAAAATAATATATTTAAATTCAAAAATTTATCTATAAATATTTATATATTGCTATAATGCTATTTTTAATAGGAAACCCTTTCACAAGTGGTCTTATGTCAATGCCACATATGACTTCCTCAAATCGACCCATTAATTTAGTTCCGAAACAATAATAAAATAAAAATAATAAATTCTGTAAAAATTCTAGAAATTAGTTAAAATAGTATTTATAATGTTAAACCTTGCATAACATATAGTTTAATATAGATTCATAGAGTTTTAACAATTTTGGACACAAGGAAAACAAAATTTCTCGAAGTTCGGTGACATGATAAATGGCTTGAATTTTTAAAAATAGCAAACGGATGCAAAACCTAACTTTCTGATATGTGTCAGAAAGTTATCGATGTCTAGATTCTGAATAAAAATATTAAAAGGTTAGAAACTAAACTTAGATAGGTGAAAAGTGGCCCGCAACAGAATTTATCAGTTCTGGATACCCTGTCTTAGAATCAACGCCACGGGCCAACCACTTGGAACTAGGGGATCCGGCATTCAAAAGTTGGACTAGACACACAAAGGTAACTCTAAGATTTGGTTTGAGGAGAAAAAGACGAGAAAAAGTGGGTGAAACATCATCTACAATTCGACTAACCTGCTGTGATGTTTCAGACTTCGATTCAACGGAGTTTCGGCCCAAGTAGCGCGTCGTGCACCTCTCTAATGGCCGCAAGGTTGCTCCTATAGTTGTTAGGGTGGATGAGGATGTTGAGAGGGATGTCCAAGTGGTGGTTGTTGGCACAAAAATTGAGGAGAAATTATATTTTGTGAAGAAAGGGGGGTCGGCTAGGGTTTCATATTTGGAGTGGTCGCCGCTAGGTTTGGGGGGGATTTGTGGAGTAGTGGGTGGTTATGAGAGAGGGGGATGGTTAGAGTTCGATAGGTATATATATATTTAGTGCATGGGCTTTGGTTTGATCTAATTTGGATAGGATTTGGTTCTCCAAATCATACTATTATTAATAGGTTTCCTATTTGGTTAGATGTTTGACCAAACCAAATATATAAGGGAATATTGCATATGGCTGCAATTAAACCTCTAAAATTCTCTTAAATACATGTATACTTGGTTTTGGTACTCCTAGTTACGTTCTGACTAGTAGGGTTGACTAGGTTAGAGTCCGAATAGTATTACTAGTCAAATTGGACCCGAAAATCAATTTAATGAGTCTCATGTGCCATTTGCAAATAAGTAGCACATGAAAACTCGATTGGATGGTACACCCTAGGCATGTGCATTGTAGACTCAAAATGGATCAAAACCATATATTGGGTTATATGATTTCGATCTATGTCTAGTCCCAAAATCAAATTGGAAGTTGGCTTAAAATTACGTTAATGGCTCAAATTGGCCTAAGTTGGCCAGAAGTTGCGCGAAGTCAAAAGAATGTTGAAAAGCAAATTTCGATGGGACATGATATATCAAACTGAAGGTGGACGAGTCTAGAATTCCAATATGGACCTGGATTTGAGAAAATAATATTTGTTTTGCTTCAAAAATCAAAGCTACGGTAAACTACTAACATAGTCATCATTAACTTTAATAAATTAAAATATCCATATAAAATAATAAAATAATAATTAAAAGTAAAATCCAAAAAATTAGGGGGCTTACAACCTACCCTCCTTAGAAAATTTCATCCTCGAAATTAAAAATAAACAATTATTTAGAAAAATCTTATCATATAAATAATTAGGCTAAGACTTACCGGCATCTACGAATAAGTGAGGATAACGCTCACGCATAGAATATTCATGCTCCCAAGTTGATTCTTCCGGAGAATGGTGCCTCCATGCAACACGAACCAGTCTAATCGTCTGCCCTCTGAACATCTTCTCACTCATATCCAAGATAGCTACCGGCTGCTCCTCGTATGATAAACTGGGTCCCCATCGTGATCTCAGAGTGATCGACCACATGATTGGGATCAGTCACATACCTTCTCAACTGTGAAACATGGAACACATCATGCACTCCCTCCAGTGATGGTGGTAAAGCAAGACGATATGACACCTCTCCTATACGCTCAATAATATCGAACAGTCCAATATACCTTGGACTCAACTTTCCTCTACTCCCGAATCTAATGGTGCCCCGCGTCGGTAGAATCCTCAGAAATACATGTTGTCCTTCCTTGAATTCCAGTGGTCGATGATACGTATCGGTCCAATGCTTCTGTCGGTCTTGAGCTGCTTGAAGATGACTCTGAATCTACTTTACTTTTTCGACTGTCTGCATCACAAGCTCTGGTCCAAGTATTTGTCGCTCTTCAGCCTCCGTCCTCTCGCGAAGTCTTCGAAATCTTACATCTGTAGATAATGCTGCCTTTATTCTATCCACAAGTGACGGTTATACTTCAAGATTGGCAAGTACTCATTGCTGTCCCTGCATAATGACTTCTATTCCAAGCTCCTCAAGATCCTCTAATAACTGTGGCTGAGCTGTCAAGAAATATACAATAGGCTTTCTACTTAAAGCGGCCGCTACTACGTTCGCCTTGTCAGGATGGTACTGTAAATCTATGTCATAGTCTGCCATGAGCTCCAACCACCGCCTCTGTCTCATATTCAACTCCTTTTGCATGAAGACATTCTTCAAGCTCTTATGATCCGTAAATATCTTCACACGTTTCTATACAAATAATACCTCCATAGCTTCAATGCAAAGATCACCGCTGCTAACTCCAGATCATGAGTAGGATAATTCTTCTTATGTAACCTCAGCTACCTCGATACGTAGGCTATGACCTTTCCGTGTTGCATCAAAACACATCCAAGTCCACTACCCGACGCATCACTGTATACAACGAATCCTCTCAATCCAGAAGAAAGCGTCAAAATAGGTGTTAAGGTCAACTTCTCCTTCAACTCTTCAAAAACCTTTTGACAATTTTCTGTCCACTGGAACTCCTGATCCTTACGGGTCAACCGTGCCATCGGCTCTACAATCCGTGAGGAACTCTCTACGAACCTGCAGTAATACCCTGCAAGTCCGAGAAAACTCCTAACTTCTGCAACTGATGTTGGTGTCGGCCAAGACTCTACGGTAGCTATCTTCTCCGAATCCATTGGAAGTCCGTCTCCCAAGATAAAGTGTCCAAGGAATATAACTCTATCAAAGCAGAATTCACACTTACTAAGCTTGGGCTATCACTTCTCCTTCCTCAATACTCCCAATACATACAACTCACTCTATCGAAGGTATAGTATTATAACCTATTCAATGATACTCGTCAGTTCACTCCTAGCAATTTCTCCTAATAGGCTCTACGCATCCGATATCCAGATACTCATACCCGACTCATAATCTCACTAGGATCCATCTCTAAGAAACTAACCCGTTTCTAGCTATCCAACATCACAATCAAACCAATATCTAGCTTAATTATATTATATAATATAACTATAAGGTTCGTCTATTTTATTCATCTAATAAATAGAAGGTAATGGAAGCCTAAGGCTGGGTCAAACAAACCTATATACCAATTTCAAACAACGGTAGGGTCAAGCAAAGCAGAAAGGTTTGTCGCATTATTTTCAAGAATGATGTGAAGCCAAACAAGATGCATAGGACAGTCTCGGTAAGACTCGAGAACCATATATCTCCGTGATTATGTCACATAAAGTTACTACCACGCCAGTGTGCATCTGGCTGCAAATAACTTTCTAGTTCCATAATACGACGGAAAGCTGTAGTGCACATCTACCATGCCAGGTAATACATGTTCTTGAGCTTATCTTGGCCAAATCCATGAAATATTTTTGAATTAACTTTTTTTTTACGAAAATACAGAAAAAATGTCAACATGCATAGGATATGGTTCAAGTAGAATTTGAGAAACATAGGTAGCCATGATGCCGTTATCTGAAGTCCTGCCTCGTATTTCTCAGGCTGCAAAAACTTTGATTCCGTAATACATGGATAAATATAATTTCTCAAACTTTTCCTTGGACCAATCCATAAGGAAGTTTCCAACAAATTAACGAAAATGACGAGAAGATTTACTCAAGAAGTCAATAGGGAAGGGTTTAGTCAAATCTCGAGTAATAAAGAACACAAAAGCAATCATATTAAGAAATAAGATAACATGAAAGCAATCATGCTGAAGAGTCCGAGAAAAGTCTATAATCATGTTTGTGGATGTATCCTCAAGTCCTATTCCTTAATTGGTTGCAGGATCGTAGTAGTACGACTATGTCTCTGCTTTCCTGATATGATAGTAAGGGAAGATACATCCATTACAAAGATTTGTCTTGCTAGCATGAATAAATAAGGATTATGGTAGAATATAATCAAACTGGATGCAAATCAATAACTCAAGTGAGAGATCAAAATGATGTCAAGGAGGGTATCAAGTGGATGTGATTCTATAGGTATTTCCTATTCTAATTGCAGGCTCACATCGGAACAATAACGTAAACGAAGTGATTAACTGACCTGCATAGGCCACCACAAAAACATGTAACACCCCAGTCCTAAAAATACATAGGACCTGGAATACGAATACATGCCAGCAGCACTTCACTAATGGGCCAAGCTACACAACAAGCCCATTAGCGAAATACTTAAGCTGTAAATCATGATAATACCCAGAAATACAATATAGTCCAAAGGTATATACATCTAATCACATCCACAGAGTCCACAAAAAGATCAAGAATAAATAAGGAAATGTCTAATATATCCAGCAATAAAAGTAATAAAGTCTGTGCGGGTAAATCATTCCAAAATCATAGAAATAGAAAGAAAGTACAAACCAACTACAAGTCTGATGAAAAGAAAAGGAAATAATGTAGCAAGAATAAAAATAATTATAACATGATCACGAAAAATCCTCTGGCACTATCTTGTCCTTCTGTGCCGGTACGCCTCCGGTCTCAGCTCCCGAACCATAAACCTCTGGGTAGTCTTCAGCTTCGTCTAAGCCTGCGAAATAGCCAGGTCCTCAGAGGACTAGCAAGGTGCATAATATACATGCCAAGGTACAGAAATAAAAATATGAACTAAGGCAATCTACTGTATCTGTCTATGTTCTATGCAAGTGAGATACTTTTCTAGAATACCAGACCCCTTCCACTAAGGCTCACTAGCACCTCAACAGGGTATTGTCCCCAGTACCTGTGTCGTAGCACCAAGGATAATCAATTTTCGACAGTGATAATCCCTTACTCTGCTACAGAGATAAATGTCACTAAACAACGGACCACACGACAATAGGTCTGATATTGTAGTCAAGTTCTCCCTAATCCCCATGTCTAGAATCTAGCAACGTCAAGTCTGTACAATTATCTCGAAAGTAATAGCAATACTGATAAAGAAATTTAGAATGCTAACACGAGGTCAATACCAAGAATAGTCATGTAAACCTCGCATCATGAATGTGCCGGTGTCCTGTGGTCAATCGTGTCAATAGACACGTCAGTTTGTACGTAATACCTAATGTCAATACTCGATGTCGTTATCATGACATTGGCACCCGTCTATAAACGGACACTAAGTATTGACGTTCTACGTCATGCAATGCTAATAAAAAAAACAACAAGACAGAAATAAAAGATCTGTAACGATGACAAGGCACGCTTGTCTGTAACTGCTGTCTTCGGGTAAGCCTGTCCAACTCCGACGTCCTTGTCGATCCTCCCAAGCTCACCTATAATAATACACTATATTTAATATTTTATATCAAAACACACCATATATATATTATATGAGTATCTACGCCTCCTAGTTGCCATAACGTTGCTACGATACTACATCTATTATATAAGTACATATAGGTACCAAATCCTCTCGTAAATACTTTACAATTATAAAAAAATAATATATTTAAATTTTGAAATTTATCTATAAATATTTATATATTGCTATAATTCTATTTTCAATAGGAAACCCTTTCACAATTGGTCTTATGTCAATGCCACATATGACTTCCTCAAATCAACCCATTAATTTAGTTCCGAAACAATAATAAAATAAAAATAATAAATTCTGTAGAAATTTCAGAAATTATTTAAAATAGTATTTATAATGTTAAACCTTGCAAAACATAAAGTTTAATATAGATTCATAGAGTTTTAACAATTTTGGACACAAGGAAAACAAAATTTTTTCGGAGTTTGGTGACTTGACAAATGTCATGAATTTTTAAAAATAGCAAACGGATTCAAAACCTAACTTCCAGATATGCATCGGAAAGGTATCGACGTCTAGATTCTGAATAAAAATATTAAAAGGTTAGAAACTAAACTTAGATAGGTAAAAAGTGGCCCGCAACAAAATTTATCAGTTCTGGATACCCTGTCGTAGAATCAACGCCACGGGCAAACGCTTGGAACTAGGGGATCCGACGTTCAAACGTTGGACTAGACACACAAAGGTAACTCTCAAATTTGGTTTGAGGAGAAAAAGACGAGAAAAAGTGGGCGAAACATCATCTACAATTCGACAAACCTGCTGTGATGTTTCAGACTTCGATTCGACGGAGTTTCGGCCCAAGTAGCGCGTCGTGCACCTCTCTAACGGCCGCAAGGTTGCTCCTATAGTTGCTAGGGTGAAAGAGGATGTTGAGAGGGACGTCCAAGTGGTGGTGGTTGGCACAAAAATCGAGGAGAAATTATATTTTGTGAAGAAAGGGGGGTCGGCTAGGGTTTCGGATTTGGAGTGGTGGCCGCTAGGTTTGGAGGGGATTTGTTGAGTAGTGGGTGGTTATGAGAGAGGGGGATGGTTAGGGTTTAATAGGTATATATATATATATATATATATACATATATATATAGTGCATGGGCTTTGGTTTGATCTAATTTGGATAGGATTTGGTTCTCCAAATCATACTATTATTAATAGGTTTCCTATTTTGGCTAGATGTTTGACCAAGCCAAATATATAAGGGAATATTGCATATGGCTGTAATTAAACCTCTAAAATTTTCTTAAATATATGTATACTTGATTTTGGTACTCCTAGTTAGGTTCTGACTAGTAGGGTTGACTAGGTTAGAGTCCGAATAGTATTACTAGTCAAATTGGACCCGAAAATCAATTTAATGAGTCTCATGTGCCATTTGCAAATAAGTAGCACATAAAAACTCGATTGGATGGTACACCCTAGGCATGTGCATTGTAGGCTCAAAATGGATCAAAACCATATATTAGGTTATACGGTTTCGATCTATGTCTAGTCCCAAAATCAAATTGGAAGTTGGCTTAAAATTACGTTAATGGCTCAAATTGGCCTAAGTTGGCCAGAAGTTGCGCGAAGTCAAAAGAACGTTGAAAAGCAAATTTTGATGGGACATGATATATCAAACTGAAGGTGGACGAGTCAAGAATTCCAATATGGACCTGGATTTGAGAAAACAATATTTGTTGTGCTTCAAAAATCAAAGCTACGGTAAACTACTAACATGGTCATCATTAACTTTAATAAATTAAAATATCCATATAAAATAATAATTAAAAATAAAATCCAAAAAATTAGGGGGCTTACAGCTTCACTCTCAGAGAGACAACGCAGCAAAAGTATGTCATAAGAACGACGATATAACATATGCAAAGAAGAATCGTAGTAGAATCGAAATGATCGTCTTTTGATTGATGCAGCTTCTTTTGGATCTTCAGGTAAAATCTCATGAACCGCATAATCAATAAATGGACTTCTCTAATCCCTTTGCTGGGAATTTGATTATGTAGTATAACTTTGTTCCATATACAAATTATTCTTGACACAGAATAGATCTCTATCCAACAAAGTAATGGTATTTTGTCTTCTGATCGGAACAGCTAAGTCTGCATCTAAACTAGCAAGAGAATCAACTTCCAAATTTTGAGAACGTGGTACGAATTCAATGAAGAATCCTTTGAATGAAAGGACCAATTTGATTACCACTCGATGATAGGAAATGAAATCAGGATTTCTGACTTCATTTGTCCCTCTGACCTGATTAACAATCAGTTGAGAGTCTCCATAAGCTTCCAGGAACTCAATATCCAATTGTTTTGCTACTTGAAGACCAATTAGCAGAGCATTATATTCTGCCACATTATTGGAACATGGTTCATTAAGGGAATAAGCACGCTACATGACCATTTTATCATGAGAGACCAAGACGATGCCTACTCCGGAGACAATATTGCCTTTAGGTCCAACCCGTGATGCTCCATCAAAGTATAGTTGCCAGATGTCATCCCTCAAAGTCATGTTGCAATCCATAACTTAATCTGGAATGTCCTCATATAGCTTAGAGGTTTCAGCTATAGGGTGAGCTGCTAAGAAATCAGCTAATGCTTGAACCTTCACTGATTTTTGAGGTACATAGACCATATCATAAGGAGTAAGCAACATTGCCCAGGTGCTAACCTGGAGGTAAGAATACTTGACTTTCTCATCAATACCCGAATAGGATTTATTCTGGATATGACATGAATAGTTTGTCCTGACACATACTGTCGTGTCTTTTGAACGACAAAAACCAAGGCCAGACATTCTTTCTCCACAGGAGTATACCTGTGTTCAGCTCCAACCATCATTCGGCTAAGATAATAAATTGCCTGTTCATGACCCTTATCATTTTTTTGTGCAAGAAGAGCACCAAGAGAATGATCTAAGGCTCGAACATATAGCAAAAATGGTCTTCCTACTACTGGAGGTACCAGAACAGGTGGATTTGTAAGGTATTGCTTGATGTCATTGAAGGCTTTTCAACATGCTTAATCCCAAACAAATGATACACCTTTCTTTAATAGATGAGAGAAAGGTTGACATCTCCTAGAAAGATTGGATATAAATCTCCTGATATAAGCAATGCGACCTTGGAAGCCACGGAGTTCTTTCAGATTACGTGGAGGACGCATTTCAAGAATTGCTTTGATTTTATCAGGATCAACATGGATACCTTGAGAAGTGATGACAAATTCCAAAAATTTGCCACAGAAAACCCCTAAGAAAGACTTAGTGGGATTCATCTTCAGTTGATGTTGACGCATCAACTCAAATACAATCTTTAAGTCTTGAATGTGATCATCTTTTAATTGAATTTTGACAGCAATATCATCCACATAACATTCAACTATATTTCATAGATGTTCTTGAAAGATATTGCTCATGGCCCGTTGATACGTAGCACCGACATTTTTCAGACAAAACGACATAACCGTATAGCAGTAAACTCCAAGGGGTGTACGGAAAGCGGTATGCTTTTCATCTTTTGGATGCATCTTAATCTGGTTGTATCCTGAAAATCCATCCATGAAAGACATGCGTTCAAAACCACATGTATTGTCTATCATGACATCGGTAATCGAAAGTGAAAATTTATCTTTTGGATAAGCTGTATTGAGATCTCGAAAATCTATGCAAACTCAGACTTTTCTATTATTTTTTATGACAGATACAATGTTGGCAACCCAGTCTGGGTGTTGTTCTTCACAAACAAAGCCACATGTGATCAGATTTTTTACTTCTCCTTCAATTGCATCCATCATATCTGGTCGAAAATTCCGCTGCTGTTGTTTTGCAGGTTTGGCATTATGAAGTATATTGAGTTTATGAGTAGCTACTTTCGGATCTAGGCCAGGCATATCCACATAACTCCATGTAAAGATATCAATATATTATTTAATCAGCTTTATCAACTCTTCCTTTTCATCTTCAGAAAGGTTTTTACTGATGAATATCGGCTTGGACGTAATTCCGTCTCCAACGTCAATCTGGACAATTTCATCTTTTGTAGGTGGCTGTCACTGTTCAAAATGAAGCTCCCATTGAGTGTCCATTTGTTGTGCCCAAGGGTCATTTTCAAATGGCTTAGATTCACCATCAGTTTGAACCATGTTGACTGAAAAGACACACTCAGATTCAACATATTGGTTTCCTCCAAAATCTGAGGATTATAAAAAACTGGAAGAAAATTCTTCTTCCATATCTTCTTTATATATGTGGGATGTATCAGATTCAATAAACTGGATTTCTTCAGAATCTGAGGATTGTGAAGAACTGGAAGAAAATTCTTCTTGTATATATTCATTAAACATGTGGGATGGATCGCATTCCAACCCATGACGAGTTTTTTGGTAAAACGGATCACCACATAATGGTAACCGTCTACCTTTGCCTTGATTGAGACCTAGCATAATTTTCAAATCATATCCCATATTCTGGATAATCTTAAGAGATTGTTGACTATATTTGTCAATTCTGATTTTTTCTTTATCTTTCTCTATAAGATCATCTGTCTGAATAACAGGAATATTTCTAGCCAAGCCAAACACAATTTGGCGCTTGTTTTTCTTATTATACGGGATCATAAAATAAGATTCTTCGTGACGTCTATAAGTTACACAAGCTTGTGATGATGAGGCTACAGGTAGAAGATAAGGAGAAGATGTTAGGAACCTTTGAGCATAGGGTCCAACATCGACATGATAAGGAAAAGAATTTTCCTGATGATTAATATATAAGGTTTCCTATGTATTTATGTCATTTTTATGTTGATGACTTTGTTTATCAGCAGATAAAGTCATTCTTTCGATAAATTTGACAGCCATATACTCCAAAAGAAAATCTTCATTAATATGAGAAAACACATAATGATCAATATTTACATCATTTACAGATTGACTACTACGCTTTGGATTGATCATTAACGGACCGTCATCCGTCTTCAGCGTAGACTTGCCAAGGTTGATAATCAGTGGTTCTGGATTATTTGTTCAAGAAGTACGTCCCTTGACCTTGATCATGAGAGGTTGAACTTGGCTCTTGACTGGAATTCTCACAGATTCCTCAGACGAATCTCGAGTTCTTCCTTTAACCTTAATCATCAAAGGTTTGTCATTGACAGGTTAGGTTGGATTCGACCTTTGACCTTAATCTTCAAAGGTTGATCTTCTGGAGGATCTTCTAAGACAGATTGATCTTCTGCAGGCGATCGATCTTCAGCCATATCAGATATTTCTTTCACATGCTCCTATTTGTAGAGTATTAAAACAGAGAAATATGCTTCAATACCCTTAAAGGGATTGATATCTATAAATTCAGTCTTCACAATTCCTTAAGAATCTACATACTTGAAGCATTGGTGGAGAGTTGAATGCACAATGTTATGCTCATGTATCCACGGTCTTCCAAGAAGGATGTTGTAAGATACATCTGAGTTGATAACATAAAAGGTCGCCATAGTTCGAAGATCACCTATTTGAATCTTCAGACGAATCTTCCGCAATGGTTTACTCTTTCCAGAGTTGAAACCAACTATTGTTGTACTAGTGTAAGTCAAATCACTAGTAGGAATCCTCAAGGGTCGTAGCATACTCTGAAGAATAATGCTAATAGAAGACCCAGGATCAATGTAAATCCTGTCAGTTTTAGTAGAGTCAATATACCCTGTATAACACAGAGGCATGTCGTGTCTATTATGCTTCAACAACATATCTTCTTGTGTGAAGATAATGTTAGAAATTGATTCCATCACATTATGACATTGGGAACACGAGACCGGTATATTGTCAGGACTTTTGAGTTGAGCTAAGCATGAATCTGCTTGTAGCAAAACTTTGCTCAAAGTTTCTTGACTTTCTTTAGAAAGACGAAGCAACTCAAAGATAGAGAGTCTAGCCGGAGTATTAGCTAATTGGGCTAGAATGTCAAACTTGTAGGGCTTCATCACCACCCTTTGATTTGAAGCAGACTTAAGCGGGATGTCAAAGCGTACTGCTTTCTATTTTTCTTTCTCAACCACAGATGGTTTAGAAGGTCTTGCCTCAGCAGAAACATGAGATGGTTGAGCTGGTAGTGTTTCAGTACCGTCCTCCGCTTCTTTGGAAGTTCCTTCATAATCTTTGTGGTATTCTTTACCGGATCTCCTACCAGCAAAGGTTTCTTCTTCAGACTCAGGAGAATGAAGTACCATATTACAGGTTTTAGTCTTCTTCCCCTTAGTCTTCTTTTTGCAAGGATTTTTATGAGGGACCTCAAATCCCAATCCAACAGTAGATTTTTGACATTGAATTTGTAAAGGAAGTCGCATTCCTTTATCATAGTTCAAGCCTTCCGCCTTTTGAAAGTCATAGCCCATCTTTTTCATGAGATGGACTGATTGTTGACTGTACATGTGAGTGGATAGTGGACTTTCAATAGATGGTTCAACAGAGGAAAGAGGAACAGAGACCTCTACAACCACATGAGTAGGGGTATTCGGGACAAGAGGAAAAATCCCTACAGGAGCTTTCTCATAAGCAGCAAAGACTTGTTGTGCCCTGTATAAGGGGACACTTTTCCTTGCTAACCATTGTCGATGAGTAAGTTTAAGTTTGGTAGGTGGAGCCAAACTTGGAGGGCATATATTCAAACCCCTCAGCCTATCCTCCAGAGGAATGCCATCCCATAGATGATTTAAATCATCATAATCTGGAGTAACAACATGAAAAATCATATTGCAGGTTTTGACTTTTCGACCTTTCTTAGATTTTGAAATTTTACTGTCATCTTCCATTTCAGGTACTAAGTCAGGGTGTACCCACATAATTTTACCATTTTTAATATTAAAGGCAATAATCCTTCACTTTGCTCTCTAGCTGGCGGGAGATTCACAATCTTTATTGTCGCCTTCGAAATTGGGATAATTCCATCTGGAACTTGTTGTGGAAGAAAATATCCAAATTGAAGAGAAATTATATTAGTTGTGACTGTATGCTCATCATTGGTTAAAGAGATGGCATTAGCATTTATCAACTCTTGGATTTTCTTCTTTAAAACATAACGAGCCTTGGTAGGATGATTTATGTATCTATGATAGATACAATACTTGGGATAGTCAGTTAGATTCACCTCATTAGGTCGTTTTGGCTCTGGAATCTGAAGTTTACCACTCTTGACGAGACATTGGAATATCCCTGGGATATATAACTGTCATAAAAAAAGTACTCTTCTTTTGGTTTGGAAGACTCCGGATTATTTGGCATCGTTTTGGGTTTTGAAAGATTAACCACTAGGGTTTCCTTCCCTTTTCCATTACGATTGCTGGAATTATTACCTGAAGAGGCTTTCTTTCCTTTGTCTTCTGAGGCAAAGATCATCCCATATTTATGAGCCAATCTACCATTAGTCTCGGCTGAAATTGCTACTATAATGAATGAGGCCCAATCTGTGAATTGAGAGCCTGTAAAGACAGCAATGGTTGGTCGCAGATTCATTTTGCATGTATCAATCAATGCTGAATTTGGCATACCAGGAGGCATATTCAAAGTAGCCTGTCGAAAATGTTCAATAAACTTCCGAGTATCCTCTTTCTCTTTCTGTTTAATCTCTATTAAGGAGGACATGTTCATGTCCATGCCTCCTTCATAGAAATAGGAAAGAAATATTGCTTTAAACTCGTCAAAAGACGATATGCAATTGTCGGGCAGACTGCGATACCAGTCATATGCTGAAGCCGTCAAACATCTGATAAAAACTCGGGTGAGAAGAGCATCATTCTTTTATAAATGTATAATCATAATATCAAAATAATTGATATATTGACTTAGAGAAGCATTTCCATCAAATAACACCATAGATTGTGGCTTGAATTTTGGAGAAAAGGGTACATCATTCCTGTGAGGAGGATAAGGTTGTTTGATCCCTAACCTCTGGAGTTGATCTTTGTGCTTAAGAACCTCAAACTGTGCTTTTAGCTCACGCACTGCTTGAATAGCTTCACTAGTTTGGGGAAGCACATTTGATTGGATAGTGGCTGGATGTACCGTAACCCCCACCGGAGGTGGTACATCTTCTTGAATGAGAGGATCTGGAGCTGCAGAATTTTGATTGATAGCAGGTTCTTGACTAAGATTATTCAAAGGTGTATCAACCCCTTGACTATCTTGAGTTTGTGCTGCTACCTGCACCGATGTTACCACTGTCGGCTGAACAGTTTACTGAGTCGTTATTATTTGATGCATATTTTGCATCATGGCAAGCATGTCTTTTATTGATTGCTCCACTGCAGAGAGACGTTGTTCTGTATTAGAAGTTGACGTCCCCAGTTCATCTCCGATAGCATAGGATTCAACCTCCCTTGAACATACAGAGGGATTGGTGTAGAGGTATGAATCAACGCTATCAGTTTCTGACTCCAAAGACTGGGTACCCCTAGCTTCTGAATCTGAAGATTGCAACGATCTTTGACTTCTTAACCGAGTATGCTGATATACCCCTTCAAAAGTGTCAAGGAGTCGGTGAATTATTGTTAGCTTGGAGTCCGAGACGAATTGCGCCCGGGACGTCGTCCTCTATTGATATAAGATGCCATATTAACTGATGCATAGGACAACTCATGTTCTTGATCATCAACTTGTTGCTGAGGCACATTATAGCTTAATCGGTCAAAAACTGACCGTTTTGAAGCCAAACAGCAACATTTGATTACAATCTGGTGACACTCACAATGATGATTTTCTTGGGGGAGTATCACATGAGATTTTCTATTTTTACGCTTTTATACAAGTAACTCGCGTAAATCAGAAGGAGTGGAAGGAGTCGTCTTCTTTATTATATTTGGGATAGAGAAACGTTTAGTCCCCTGCGTATAAAGAAGATTACTGGCTGCATTACCAGAACCAAACTGTATATTTTTACGCGCCTGGAGTTGTGGACATAAATCCTGAGATTTTTGTGCACAAAGAACCCCATCAGTATTACGCGTAATCTGAAGGTTTGGTACCTTGCGTAAAGCAGTGTAAGAAGGTTGTTCGTAAAAAACTGAAGTTTTACCAGCAATAAAATTCTTGTTTTTACGCTGCATGCGTGTAGGTAAATTCACTTTAGATGCAAAAGCATCATTGTGAACTTTATCTACCATGTCACCGACAGGAGATTTACCTTTACGCGTAGAGCACAAAACATGAACATCTACCACGTCACAGACGGAAGATTTACCCTTACGCGTAGAGCGCAAGACTTGAGTGTCTACCATTCCCAGACGGGAGACTAAGTTTTACGCACAGAGCGCAAAACTTGGGTGTCTACCACGTCATAGACGGGAGACTGATTTTTATGCCCGGGACACAACACTGAAGTAGAGACTGCCTCGTCATAGACGGAAGCCTCCACAATAGGAGTGGGAAGAATTCCCTTGCCTTCAGAGACAGCAGGGAGATCAGAGGATGTTTTGGACTTAGGAATCCAAACTTTTCGTACCTTCCACGATTTTTAAACATTGGAGCAGCGAGTACTACCCCCAGTTCGGAGCATTTCTTTGCAAGCAGTCTGGTCGAATTGAACAACCAGAGTCTTCTTTGTTGATCCGGCCGACACATCATCATATTGAGCAATTGCTTTCTCGTCAGAGAAAAAAGTCATCCCCAGCAGAGTCGCCATTTTGTTTCACTTAACAAAATGCCTAAAATTGATTTTTGAAAGAAAACGAGAAAAAGTACAAAAGTACAAATTATTTCTGGGAAGTATTGCTATGGAAGTCTGATATGAGAGCGATCACTTTGTTCCTTGGACCACACAATGATGATGAAGAGAACTGCTTGAAGAAGATGAATAATCGAAAGAACTAAGTCACTAGAAAGGTATCGACACAACGGCACTGATGGCACAGTCGAATGCTTTTCTGCTTTACTTCACCCTGTTCTTAAGAAAAAGTTGAAGAAATGCTTCTGGGAATATCACTCTGAAAGTATGAGTTTTCTCAGAATCTCCTCTTCTGTCTCTCTCTATGTCCTCTTGTGTTAAAAATAAGTCTATTTATAGACTAGACCCCTTGTGCGTAAAAAGTAACAAAGTTGGATTTCTACGGAAGTAACTGTCACCCACGATTGAAAAATCAACCTTTACGTGTGATGACATGTTTCCCGTATAGAGTTGTGATCTATACGCATGGTGACACATGTCCCACAACTTCAACAATATGGAGAGAACACGTACACACGTTCCTCGATAAGTGTGGCATGAAAGCCACCTATGTAGACCACGTTCTCACATAGCCAGAAAAGATTGGGTGTACAAATGACCCAAAATAGACTTCCTGCGTAAAGTAGCAGACTGGACGTAAAATAACTCAAAAATAGACTTCTTGCGTAAAGTGGCTGAGAAGTAGCCTTGAGCGTATAATTAGCTCAAATAAACTCTACGCACACAAAAGTCTTGAGCGTAAAGACTCAAAATAGCTTTCATGCGTAAAGGAAATGATCTCTTGAGCGTAAAGTAGCCCATCTGCACGCTAAACGACAAGTGTTGGGTTTGGTGTAAAAAATCTTCTCAACTTCTGTGCAATGTTCTGTCAGAAAATTATACTATCAGATCAATATCACGCGCATTAAATGTAGTCTGACAGCCTGTCTCTCACGTAAAAGCTGAGAATGGCTCTCGCGTAAAAGAGCTCGCCTAGAATTTTGAATCTGACTCAATAGAGACTTTTAATGAGCCTTGCGTAGAGTCTGACTTTGCGTAAAGTTCTTAACTTCTTTGACTTGGTCTATGAAGTTTATTTTATTCTTCTACAGGCGCCAAAGGGTCAATGGGGTGTCATGGATAGCATGCGCCTAAGGTCAACAAGGCCCAAAGAGAACATGCGCCTAGGGTGACATACACAGGGAATGGCATGCGCCCAAAATTATGCGCCTAGGGCTATGCGCCTACGGCTAGGCGTATCATGGAGAGCATGTACTAGGGTAGGCATGCGCCCAGGGCTATATGCGTCCAAGACTATGCACCTAAGAAGCTATGCGCCCAGGTAGAAGAAAGCAGGGTGCTCTTGGAAAGAAGCCAGGAGAATATCTTCCAATACTCAGTGGGCGCATAAAAAGGACTATACGCCCAAGAAGGGGAGCTTTGGACCTTAGACTCATGCCAGAGCCTATGCGCCCAAGCAGAGAAGGCCTTAGGCGCATAATAAGAGCTATGTGCCCTAAGCAGGAAGAAGTATGGCTTGGACGCATATTAATGGCTATGCGCCCAATACTACTCATCTTCTCCAATCCGAGAACATGAGTTGATAGAACCCATGAACTTTCCAAGTTCATAAATCACTGAAAACAAATCGAAATCCGGGTTTTCAAAGGCCATTTTGAGTAAAATCAAATTCTCTTCAACATGGAATAATCAAAACTTAAAAAAGAAGAAGTTGGATAGATCAAAACCCAAGAAAACCAAAATTTAAGAAAACTTAGATCTACAAGAATTAATCCTCCAAAACCAAAAATGCTATGTACTAAATAGTCTTAGAAGCTTGTAGGAAAGACAAAGGAACAAATAAAATGGAGCTCCTCCATGAAGCAAGTTGCACTTGCCTAAGGGTTTGGGAGAGAATTAATAAAGAAGAGAAATAAATGCAAGAGTAATGAGGAGAGGGAGAGAGTAGAGTTGGGTTATAAATGGGGGTTTATCATGATGAACCAGTTGGCCCAAACCAAGCCAAAATAAACCAAGTCGAGCTAAACCAAGACCAAACCAAGCCAAGCCAGATAAGTCAAAATACGGGTCGGGAATCCGTACACGTCTACTAGAAATACATAAAACGAAAAACAAGAGTGACAACTCTACCCACCTTAAAAGAATCTATCCTCGAAATTTAATCAAGAGGCTAGAGATGTTAGGGCAAGCTATACTAATCACAAGCAATCTACGACTAGCAGTCAATCAAGCAATCATTCATATAAGCAAGGAATTAAAAGCATAAGGCATAAGGAAGACATTATACCTTATGAGTCAAACATGTGTGGATATCTTGATCGGATATCATCCTCACATTCCTACATTGACTCACCCAAAGAGTGATGACCCCAAGCAACACGGACTAGACTAATAGTCTTGTTCTTGAGTATCTTCTCTCTCCGGTCCAATATGGATACGCGTCTTTCCTCATACGAAAGGTTGATACCAACAACCAATTCCGAATGATCAAGAACATGACTCAGATCCGGAATATATCGTCACAATTGGGATACATGGAAGACAGCATGTACCTTACGTAATGACGATGGAAGAGCGAGACGATAAGACACATCACCTACTCACTCAAGAATATAGAACGACCCTATATACCTAGGACTAAGCTTTCTCCGTACTCCAAAATGAATGACGCCACGGGTAAGCAAGATCCTAAGGAATACGTGGTCGCCGATAGAAAATTTACGGGGACGCCGATGAGAATCGGCCCAATGACGCTGGCGATCTTGGGAAACTCGAAGATGATCTCTAACCTGTCTGACCACCCCGATAGTCTGCGTAATCATTTCTGGTCCAAGCATCTGTCTCTCACCTAGATCATCCCAGGCTAAAGGTAATCTGCACTTTCGGCCATACAGGGCCTCGGAGGGTGCCATCTGGATATTGGCCTGAAAACTGTTATTATAGGAGAACTCCATGAGATGTAGGTGATCTTCCCTCGAACTACCGAAGTCAAGCGTACAGGATCATAGCATATCTTTGAGAGTTTGAATCGTGCGTTCTGACTGACCATCTATCTGCGGATGATAAGCTAAGCTGAACTTAAGACGAGTCCCCAAACTCTTCTGAAGACTTCGGCAAAAGCACGATGTAAATCTCGAATCTCTGTCGGATACAATACTGACTGGCACTCCATGCAATCTGACTATCTGTCTTAGGTACATCTCTACTAGCTGATCCGTCGACTGGCCAATTCTAAAAGGGAGAAAATGAGCTACCTTGGTGAGTCTGTCAACTATAACCCAGATAACATCTCTCCCAGATAGGGATTTAGGTAACCCAGTTACGAAATCCATGGTAATGTGCTCCCATTTTCATTCTGGAATCGGTTAAGGTTAAAGAAGTCCAGCTGGTCTCTGATGTTCAGCCTTAACTTGCTGACAAACCAAACAACGGGAGACGAACCGGGCTATCTCCCTCTTCATGCCATTCCACCAAAAATGTTGACGGATATCACGATACATCTTCGTACCGTCGGGATGAATAGAATAATGTGAACTGTGAGCTTCTGCCATGATCTCTCGCCTGATGTCACCATTGGGTACACAAGACGCCTCCTATGTCGAAGTGTATCATCCTCATGAATAAATAACTCTGCTCTCCGTCCTGCAACACATTCTTCCCTAAACCGCTAACGCTTAGAATTCGTTACTGAGCTAACTTAATCCTCTCAACTATACTGGACTGAACTTGCATACTAGCCATCAATGCCACATTGGTAGGAAGAAAAACTTCAATACCTTTCTTCTAAAGATCTACTAACAATCCTGGCTGTGCTATTAGAAAATAAACTCCGGCTCTTCTGCTCAATGCATCTGCAACAACGTTGGCCTTCCCAGGATAATACTACAGGTTGATATCATAATCCATAAGTAGCTCTAGCCATCTTCACTGATGCATATTAAGGTCCTTCTGTCACGACCTGCTACCCAAATTGTTGGGCCAGGCCGAGGCATGTCCAGCCTACGTTGAGATAAAACGTAGTAAGCTGTTCTAGAGACAACAGGATAAGACTAAATGTGCTAACAGTTCTATAAGTGAAGAAGAATCATAAATGCTCCAAACACAAAAGTTGTCGTATATAGTAAAATATCCAAGTACAAATGAACTGTAAAGTAAAATTGGATACATGTCCGGTTACAAAAGATATAGTCTAATACATGTCTACTCTCAAAAGTCTAAGTAAACAAAAGACAACTAGGCGAGGTTCCCTGCAGGAACATCCTCATAAAGCAAAGCTGGGTCCTCGGCAGAAACTCCATATTATGAGTCACAGAGTAACTCCTCCTCAGTAAGGACACCTACAACGTTATCCTGTCAGGACGGAAGCAAGTACTAAATCTAGCAAACTAGCATATGAAACATAAAAATGAACATGTGAGGAATAACTGGAAACATGGCATCACATAGTCTATCATGGCAAGAATACATATGTCATAGAAACAGCTGTATATGTAATATTTAAAACTGTAGCAGGTACGTGATCGGTCAATAGATGTACAATGTGCTGGGGGCACATAATGAAATATACTTCCGTATAAGTGAAACGGCGACAGATGTACATACGCACAAATTCGCTTTGAGATAAAGGCCTACGACAAGGTATACATATAGCATGTCAACCTTGCTCGGTACATACGTACGGGAGAAGGGGGCATAATCACGTACACTACTAACAGTTTCCCCATAACCCATATTCTAATTATGTGAGAGATACATCAAGACTGTTCTAAGCATGGTAGTAACTGAAAGTACAACATGTAGAGATCTAACTTGCTACCCCAAGGATCAGCATTTAACATGGTGGGATTTGCAGTTCATTTATGTGACAATATGTAAAGTTCATAGAAAGTACTTGCCTCTAGCAAAGCAAAACAAAACAAGCTACGATAACAATGCTATGGATGTCTGGTAGCTCGTCACTGTAGAAGTAAATACAACAACTTAGTTTTTACACTAAGCTAAAACACTAGGACACTAATTGGTGAAACGCGACTTGTGATTGGGCACCTGGCCAAAATGATGATTTTGGCATAGGAGACCAATGTGGGGTGACACACTACGTTAACTAATTTTTTAGGGTCTTTACAATAGTGAGGGATGGGGTTCAACACGGCTAAAACTGCAAATAACACAAAAAGCTACAAGTCGTAATTAATCAATAAATAAATCAAAAGATCATTGTGTCCTAACAATTTTAGAGATAGACAAAAAGCCTAGTTTTGTTTAAAGTAAGGTACCAAAGTGATACTTGTTAATCATAGAAATTTATTATAATTTTTCTGGAATTTATTAACCAGTATAAATATTTTATAAAAATCAGTTTTCCTAAGTATACAGAAAATGAGTCTTGGTTTCATATGCCAAACTAGTGGCAAAACAGTAAATTAAATACTACAAAAATTATACTAAATTAGTTAACTTAACATAGTATCTAAATACTATTTTTCCATAATTTTAGCAGTATTTTAAGTATTTTTAGAAAATCAAAAACAGTATTGCACACAATAATTAATTATCTGCGTATTTTGTCCATGTATATAATTTAAACCAAAGTCCAAATACAGGACCCAAGGCCATGAATCAAGTCCAATATGACTTGTACAGGTCTTGATGTGTGAAAACACATTTGGGCCCAAATACCCATGCTAGGCTTGGACACCAAATGGTTGCAGTAATTTAAATACAATAAAAATACAATTTGGTAATAGTCAAAATAAGTATTATCATTTTAATATGGTAAAGTTATGCATAGTAACCATAAAAGTATGAACATTATTTTATATAAATAATTTACACTAAGCTAAGTGAAATACATATATATAAAATAGTATATATATATACATAATATATATGTATACATAATACATATATATATATATATATATATATATATATATATATATATATATATATATATATAAAAAAAAAAAAAAATATATATATATATATATATATATATGTGTATTATGTATACATATATATATATATATATACACACACACACATAGAATAATAAAGTACAAAAAAATGAAGTATATATATATATATAAAATATATATATATATATATATATATATATATATATATATATATATATATATATATATATATATATAAACAGCAAGTATATATACATAAATATAGTATATATAATAATACATATACATACAAATATATGTATATACATATATATATAATTTATACATAAATATAACAGAAAAGAAAAAGAAAAAAGGAAAAGAAAAAGAAAAGGAAAAGACAGCAGTGGCAGAGGCTCGAACCCGAGCCAACAGAGCGGGGGGGGGGGGGAGGGGGGGTTTAAGCTAGGTCGGGCTGGCCAAGGGGTCAGCCCGCTGCTCGTGTTAAGGGTTAGGGTTTTGATTCTTTTATTTAGTTTAGGTTAGCATTTATATATATAAAAATATAAACATCTGTCATGTGTCCTGACAGTTAAGGACACAGGATTTCTCGTGTCCGTGCTTTGCACGACACGCACGAAGGCTAGAACGCGTGTCGAGACACTGGACTAGTGTCCCCGTGTCCTGGCGAACCACGCACGTGGCTTTGGGACACGTACGACACGAGATGGGCTCTGCTACTCACGTGTCCGACTTCGGGGGAAGTTTTCGAAGGCGGAGACGGCGGCTAGGGGCGTTGGGACGGTGGCGGAGCGGTGGCGATCGACGCGTCTCGGTGTGGCAAGCTCGTCGGCGGTGGTTGGGGGCTGTGACACTCGACGTAGGGGCGGCGCTGGGGGTCTCGCCGGAGTTAGGGTTAGGTCTAGGGTTTTGTGGAAGAACGGGGGCTGTGGCGGTCGTCGGTGGTCGGGGATGTGGTAGCTAGGTCGGGGGGGTTGCTGGGGTTTAAATAGGGGGGAATCGAGGCGGTCGGGCAGCCGGGAAAGGCGGGGGCAGGGCGGCGAGTCGGTCGGGGCAGTCGTCGGGGGTAGGTTAGGGTTTTGCACTAGAGTCCCTAGGTTTTAGGTAATTGCATTTAGGTCCTATCGGGTCTAAGTGCAAATAAAAATTTGCACTCCACACACTAAAACAATTAATAAATTACAAACTAATATACTAACAATTCTAATAATTACAAAACACTATTAAAATAATTCAGAAAATTACAAAATGCTATTAAAACATTTAAATAAATAACAAAATGATATTTTTTGTATTTAAAACTCATTAAAAATTCATTTAAAAATTCTAGAAAATTTCTAAAATCATATTAAATTATTTTAAAACCAATAATGACATTTAATAATTAATAAACACTAGTTTAATAAATTTTTGAAAATCAGGGGTTGACAAGTCTTCCCTCCTTGAAAAATTTCGTCCTCGAAATTCACAAGGATTGAAGACCCTACAATATTCTAACATAACAAGCAATGCAACAAAATGACTAAGGCTGCGATCGAAACTAACCTCTAAGGTATCAAGCGGGAACGGGTGGTTCCCTCGCAGCGGTTGGATCGAACAAGTAAGGGTATCGCTCCCTCATGTCCGACTCCCTCTCCCAAGTAGATTCACCTGGGGAGTGACGGCTCCAAGCTACTCGTACTAGGGGTATAACCTTGTTCCTCAGCCTCTTCTCTCTCCGGTCTAATATCTCCACTGGCTGCTCAGAAACTGTAAGGCTCGGTCCGACCTCCAACTCCGAATGATCTAGCACATGACTGGGGTCTGGAACATATCTCCTCAGCTAAGATACGTGAAAGACGTCGTGAACTCCTGCTAGGTTGGGTGGAAGTGCAACCCTGTAAGCTACCTCTCCGATCCTGCCAAGTATCTCGAATGGCCCGATGTATCTGGGGCTCAGCTTCCCTCCTCGTCCGAACTGGATCGTCCCTCGAGTAGGTGATATCTTCACTAGCACCATATCACCGTCTGCGAACTCCATCGGCCTGCGACTAGCGTCAGCCCAGTATTTCTGCCTATCCTGAGCTACTCTGAGCCTGTCTATGATCATCCCGACTTTCTCTGCTGCATTCGTGATCATCTCTGGCCCAAGCATAACTTTGTCTCCGACATCATCCCAAAAGAGCGGTGTGCTGCATCGTCGTCCATATAGCGCCTCGAAAGGAGACATACCAATACTGGCCTGGTAGCTGTTGTTGTATAAAAACTCTACCAAGTGCAGATGGCTCTCCCACGATCCTCCGAAGTCCAGCACGCAGGTCCTCAGCATATCCTCCAGTGTCTGTATCGTCCTCTCGGACTGCCCATCTGTCTACGGATGGTACGCCGTACTGAACTTGAGCCTACTGCCCAACTCCTCCTGCAAGCTCCTCCAGTAGTGGGATGTAAATCTGTTGTCTCTGTCTGACACGATGCTCACTGGCACTCCGTGTCGACGAACTATCTGCTGCATGTATAGCTCCGCCAACTTCTCGGTGGAAAGCCCCACCTTGAAGGGTATGAAGTGCGCACACTTCGTCAGCCTATCTACGATGACCCAAATGGCATCCTTCCCTCATTGGGAACGAGGAAGCCCTGAAACGAAGTCCATCGTTATATGTTCCCACTTCCACTCGGGAATGGGTAACGGCTGCAACAATCCAGCTGGCCTCTGGCGCTCCGCCTTGACCTGCTGGCAAACTAGGCATCTCAAAATAAAATGTGATACATCCCTCTTCATCCCGTGCCACCAAAGATGTTCCCGCAAGTCATGGTACATCTTGTTAGCACCAGGGTGAATAGAATATCTCGATCAGTGCGCCTCCTGCAAGACTGCCTCTACTAGCTCTCCCTTCGGTACGTACAATCGGCTGCCATGCCTTAGGGATCCATCCTCTGCTATAGTGAAGTCATCCAGCAATCCAGCTAATGCCTGGGGTCGAAGTCTGCGAAGGCTCTCATCTGTAGACTGTGCCTCCCGGATCTGCTCCATCAAATCTGACTGAATGTCAAGCACCATCATCTGTATCACTGATCCTGGCCGAACTAGCTCAATACCGAGCTTCTCTAGATCCTCCCACAAATGCCGATCAATCATCAGATACCATGCCATTGGATGCCTGCTCAGCGCATCCGCCACCACATTTTCCTTTTCGGGGTGATACTGTAAATCGATGTCGAAGTCCTTCATCAACTCCAACCATCGTCTTTGCCTCATGTTCAGCTCTTTCTGCGTGAACACATACTTCAAGCTTTTGTGGTCAGTAAAGATTTCTACACGCTCTCCGTATAAGTAATGTTTCCATAACTTGAGTGCAAAGATCACCGCAGCTAACTCTAGGTCATGGGTAGGATAATTCCTCTTATGAGTCCGCAATTGCCTAGATGTATAAGCAATTACTTTCCCATGCTGCTGTAGGACACATCCTAGCCCCTTCCCAGAAGCATCACTGTATATGGTGAAACCTCCAGAACCTGAAGGTAAAGTCAGAACTGGAGCGGTCGTCTGCCTCCTCTTCAGCTCCTCAAATGCTGTCTGGCAGTCCTCTGACCAGATGTACTCTGCGTCCTTCCGCGTCAGCTTCGTCATGGGTTCAGCTATCCTAGCAAAGTCCTAGACGAACTTTCTATAATAGCCTGCTAAATCCAGAAAACTCCTGATCTCTGAAACTGACGTCGGAGCCTTCCACGTCTCAACTGCAGCAATCTTCTTAGGATCTACCGAGATTCCATCTCCAGTGACTACATGGCCGAGAAACTCCACTCAGTCTAAAAAGAACTCGCACTTCGGCAATTTGGCAAACAATCTCTCCTGCCTCAGAATCCCCAAAACTATCCGCAAGTGCTCTGCATGCTCCTCTGGCGTCTTCGAGTATATCAGGATGTCGTCGATAAACACTACGACGAACTTATCTAGATACTGGTGAAATGTCTTATTCATCAAGTTCATAAAGACAGCTGGCGTATTTGTGAGACCAAATGGCATCACCAGAAACTTGTACTGCCCGTACTTCGTGTTGAACGCCGTCTTCTGGATGTCTGCTAGCCTAACCTTCATCTGGTGGTACCCGAATCTCAAGTCTATCCTGGAAAATACCTTTGCCCCGCTCAACTGGTCGAACAAATCATCAATCCTGGGCAGAGGATATTTGTTCTTGATGGTGATGGCATTCAAGGCCCGGTAGTCAATACACAACCGGACTGTACCATCCTTCTTAGGCACAAAGAGCACTGGCGCTCCCCATGGAGAAGTACTGGATCGAATGAAACCCTTTTTCAACAGGTCATCAATCTGCTCTTTCATCTCTATGGCCTCCTTGGGATTCACTCTATAGCAAGCCCGGGATACTGGTGATGAACCCGGCACTAAATCTATAGTGAATTCTACATCTCTGTCAGGCGGAAGTCCTGGAAGATCCTCTGGGAATACATCCATAAACTCCCTAATGATAGGGTGTGGCGGTGCTGCATCCCCAACTGTCGTACAACAGTTCGGCTCTAGGCTGATCTCTGGCCCTGTCCTCCTGATACTGAATGGTGCTGTACCCGGGGGACTGAACAAAATACTACCCTCATGGCAATCTATAGATGCATGGGCATAGCTAAGCCAGTCCATCCCCAATATGATATCATAACCGGGGAGTGGCATCACAAAGAATCGTCCCTCGAACTCTCTCCCGGCTATCATAATAGAGCATCTATAGCTAGCTCTAATAGGCACTGGTCCTCCTCCCGTCATTACTCTACTAATCTCCGCAGTAGGTGTAGATACTAAATGATGTTCTTGCATAAACTCTAATGATAGGAAGCTATGAGATGCACCAGAATCAAACAAGCATAGAGCTAGAAAAGTATGCAAATAAACATGACCTGTAATGACGTCAGCTAAGTAATCCGGCTCCGAAACCTGCTCCGGCTCCGGCTCAATGGCTAGACTATAAACTCTCCCCTGAGATCCCTTCTGCTGCTGCAGATGCTGCTCGAACCTCTGCTGCTGAGTCGGAAGCGGTCCTCTAGTCTTCGCTACTGGGCACTCTCGAAGCTGATGGGTGGCAGACCCACAAGCTAAACACTGCTTCAACCTCTTCCTGCAGACGGTGTGATCATGCCCTGGTCTTCCGCAGAAAGAACATATAGCTCCCCTCTGCTGCTGCTGCTGCTGCTGATGTCGGGGTCCCGGGGCTCTAACTGGCGGGGTCTGATGGTGTGGTGTAGGGGGACGATAAGTCTGCTGGGGTGGCGTCGGTGCTCTCTGCTGGAAAGCCTGACGCTTGGACGGTCCCACATGATGTACAGAAGCCGGCCTCTTACATGACAGAAGACGCTCCTCGATGCTCCGGGCCAACTCTAGGCTCTGGTAGTAGTCAGTCGTACCGTTTGCCACTATAAGAATGCCAATGTCTGGAACTAGACCATGGCAAAACCTACGGGTCATCTCCTCTGGATCAGCAACCAGACTAGGAGCGAAACGGCTCAGGCGACTAATCTCTGCCGCATACTCATCAACAGAACGGTTCTCTTGCTGGATGTTCTGGAATCGTAGCCCCATGGCTACTCTAGCAGTGGTCGAGAAGAATTTCTTCTTGAACTGGGTCTTAAACTGGTCCCAGGTGGCTCTCCCTCTCGCAAACAATGGCTCATTCCGGAACCAGACTCATGCTAAGTCTATCAGCAGAAATCCCGCTGCCTCGACCTGGAGGTCATCCGGTATCCTAACTCCCAGGAGCTTCCTCTCTACCGAATCTAGCCAGTCATCAGCTACTACTATACCCTCAGTCCCTGAGAACTCCTTGGGATTCAGACCCATGAAGTCCTTGATCGTCCCCGCTCTCTGCCGTGGCTCTACATGTGGTGGGACCACGGGACGTCCCTCAGAACGCTCTATGCGCTGGCGGAGTAGGGTAGTCTGCTCCTGATGGGTTATTAGGAACCCCTGGATTAGTGTGAGCAGCTGGGTCCCGTCGAGTGTGATGGAAGCCTGGGTGGGTATAGTGATAGGGGGTGGTGGAAGTATCGGGTCCTGCCGGGCCTGTGATATGGAAGGTGGTATCTGGGTTTGTGGATCTGTGGAGTAGAGGAAAGTGGTAGGTGGAGATGCATCAGTCAACTGGTCAGCTGACTGGATATGGAGGGCCCCATTCTCGGGGGTAACATACTGGGATGAACGAGTAAGCACCATCTAAATTACACATAAAGGACTTTATAAGGACTTGTTTAAAGTAAGTAATCATATGCAAGGAAATCTAATTATAATAGCAAACATGCGTTATATTCCCTATGTTGCAATCCTAGCATTCCTCTAGGTGTTCTAAGCGTCTTTCCTAATGTTGTCTAATTACCTTAAGTTCCTAATTGCAGGCATGCTTGGTACAATAACGTAACCAAACAGTTTAGTCAGGACCTGCATGGGCCACCACTAAAAATATGTCACGACCCGCTACCCAAATTGTTGGGCCAGGCCGAGGCATGCCCAGCCTACGTTGAGATAAAACGTAGTAAGCTGTTCTAGAGACAACAGGATAAAACTAAATGTGCTAACAGTTCTATAAGTGAAGAAGAATCATAAATGCTCCAAACACCAAAGTCGTCGTATATAGTGAAATGTCCAAGTACAAATGAACTGTAAAGTAAAACTGGATACATGTCCAGTTACAAAAGATATAGTCTAATACATGTCTACTCTCAAAAGCCTAAGTAAACAAAAGACAACTAGGCGAGGTTTCCCGCAGGAACAACCTCATAAAGCAAAGCTGGGTCCTCGGCAGAAACTCCATAGTATGAGTCGCAAAGTAACTCCTCCTCAGTAAGGACACCTACAACGTTATCCTGTCAGGACGGGAGCAAGTACTAAATCTAGCAAACTAGCATATGAAACATGAAAATAAACATGTGAGGAATAACTGGAAATATGGTATCACATAGTCTATCATGGCAAGAATATATATATGTCATAGAAACAGCTGTATATGTAATGTTTAAAACTGTAGCAGGTACGTGATCGGTCAATAGATGTACAATGTGCTGGGGGCACATAATGAAAATGAAGGATACATGTAACGACCGGATCTCAAGATTCTGGGTCCAATCGGATCATGCCCAGCCTGCACCGTTCTGAGACGGCGACAGTAAGCTATATCAATCAGTAGTAACATAATGCACAACATTCTAAAATGCGGAAATTTAAAACATTTAAGTTTAGAACTAAATTTCTATCTGAGAATTTCAAACATACAAACATGGTAATAGTCAAATTATTATAACCAATCTTTATTACAGCTATTATTCAAAGGAACTAAACTGCAAGTGCTACTAAAGATCCTGGGCTCCCGGATTGGCTTCCTCTATCTCCTCAGAACTCAAATCGCGTCCGTAGTAGGTACTAAAAGACACCTCCTCGTCATCAAAAGAAAAAGAAAAGGAAAAGACAGCAATGGCAGGGGCTCGAACCCGAGCCAACAAAGCGGGGGGGGGGGGGGGGGGGGGGGGGGGTTAAGCTAGGTCGGGCTGGCCAGGGGGTCAGCCCGCTGCTCGTGTTAAGGGTTAGGGTTTTGATTCTTTTATTTAGTTTAGGTTAGCATTTATATATAAACAAATATAAACATCTGTCCTGTGTCCTGACAGTTAAGGACACAGGATTTCTCGTGTCCGTGCTTTGCACGACACGTACGAAGGCTAGAACGCGTGTCGAGACACTGGACTAGTATCCCCGTGTCCTGGCGAACCACGCACGTGGCTTTGGGACACGTACGACACGAGATGGGCTCTGCTACTCACGTGTCCGACTTCGGGGGAAGTTTTCGAAGGCGGAGACGGCGGCTAGGGGCGTTGGGACGGTGGCGGAGCGGTGGCGATCGACGCGTCTCGGCGTGGCGAGCTCGTCGGCGGTGGTTGGGGGCTGTGACACTCGGCGTAGGGGCGGCGCTGGGGGTCTCGCCGGAGTTAGGATTAGGTCTAGGGTTTTGTGGAAGAACGGGGGCTGTGGCGGTCATCGGTGGTCGGGGATGTGGTAGCTAGGTCGGGGGGTTGCTGGGGTTTAAATAGGGGAAATCGAGGCGGTCGGGCAACCGGGAAAGGCGGGGGCAGGGCGGCGAGTCGGTCGGGGCAGTCGTCGGGGGTAGGTTAGGGTTTTGTACTAGATTCCCCAGGTTTTAGGTAATTGCATTTAGGTCCTATCGGGTCTAAGTGCAAATAAAAATTTGCACTCCACACACTAAAACAATTAATAAATTACAAACTAATATACTAACAATTCTAATAATTGCAAAACACTATTAAAACAATTCAGAAAATTACAAAATGCTATTAAAACATTTAAATAAATAACAAAATAATATTTTTTGTATTTAAAACTCATTAAAAATTCATTTAAAAATTTTAGAAAATTCCTAAAATCATATTAAATTATTTTAAAACCAATAATGACATTTAATAATTAATTAACACTAGTTTAATAAATTTTTGAAAATCAGGGGTTGACACCTTCTGAGTAAACACATACTTAAGACTCGTGTGATTGGTGAAAATCTTCACCCGATCTCCATATAAATAATGCCTCCACAACTTAAGTGCGAAAACCACTGCTGCTAATTCCAAGTCGTGAGTTGGATAATTTCTCTCATGATTACGAAGCTGACGGACACATAAGCTACTACCTCACCATGCTGCATCAAGACGCATCCCAATCCTCTGTCGGAGGCATTACAATAAACTGAAAACCCTTCAGTCCCATCTGGAAGCGTGAGAATGGGTGTCGTCATCAATCTTTGCTTCAACTTCTCGAATAAACTCTGACACTCTACTGTCCAAGCAAACTGCACATCCTTGCGGGTCATCTGCGTCAATGGGGCTGAAATTCGAGCAAAGTCTGATACAAACTATTGGTAATAGCCGGCCAATCCTAGGAAACTCCGAACTTCTACGACGATACTCGATACTGGCCATGTCTCTATAGCCACTATCTTCTGGGGGTCCACTTCTACTCCACCTCTGGTGATGATATGACCTAAGTACGAAATATGATTATGCCAAAATTTGTACTTACTGAACTTTGCGTACAACTGGTGCTCTCTGAGAATCTGAAGGACTATACGGAGATGCTGCTCATGCTCTGCCTCATTCTTGCTATAGACTAAGATGTCATCTATAAACACTATCACAAACTGGTCCAAATAGGGCATGAAGATACGATTCATGAGGTCCATGAATATGGCTGGCATATTGGTCGCTCCAAATGGCATAACAAGGAACTCCTAATGTCCATATCTTGATCTGAATGCTGTTTTCGGGATGTCTTGCTCTCTAACTCTGATCTGATGGTATCCTGATCGCAAGCCAATCTTCGAGAATACTGTCGCTCCAGTGAGTTGATCAAATAAATAATCTATCCTTGGTAGAGGATATCTGTTCTTGATTGTTACAGAGTTCAAGGTACGATAATCAACACATAATCTTGACGTACCATCCTTCTTTTTCGCAAGAAGCATCAGGGCTCCCCAATACGATCCACTAGCACTAATGAATCCCTTGGTTCTGAGTTCTTCAATCATCTTGTACAAGAACTCCAATTCTGAAGGTGCCACTCTATAGACTCTTTCTGACACTAGTGTCATCCCTGGAAGCAAATCAATGGTGAACTCTATCTCTCTCTCTCTCTCTCTCTCTGGCGGCATGCCTGGAAGCTCTTTGGGAAATATATCAAGAAATTCTTTTACTACTCTGGAAAACTGAACTGCTACTGCTACTGCCATCCGCAAGATTGGTTGAGAAGGTTCTACTTTGCCTCTGAAAAATGAAAACTCTGGTTCGCCGTAAATACCAAAAATAATCCTGCCAATATAGTAGTCTATTCTTGCGTATTGATCCTGCAACCAATCCATTTCTAGGACTACATCATACTCGGCCATCAAAAATTCTATCAATCTAGCGAGAAACTCTCTACCATTAACTATGGTTCGACACGAGGAAAAGACTCTATCTACCCCCACAAGACCATTACTAGTAAGTATATTGAGCCTTACTGATAATGACTCGGGCTCCAGTCCTATCCGTGTAGCAAATCGTACAGACATAAATGAATGTGATGCACCTGAATCAAATAATACCGATGCTGGAAAAGAGTTGACGAGAATGGTACCTGCCACCATCTCACCTGATGCCAATTCTTTTACCACGGTCAGAGCCATCGCTTGACCTTGTCCTCTTGGTGATGGCCCCTCTGCTGGTGACCTCTCTGCCTGTTCTAAATTTGAACTTGGGCATACTGTTGAGCCTGAGGCGGCAATGGCCTCAGAGGCTGGTACTGCTGCTGCACCGGTGCTGGACCCCTAACCGATGGATGGGTTAGGTTTGATGACGATAAACTGGCTCTATTTGGACATGACCATATCTTGTGGTCCGGTGCCCCACAAGCCAAGCACAATCCCTGTGCTCTACGATAGTGTGATACTACATGTCCTGGCTTCCCACAATGAGAGCAGCCCATTGCGGAAGTCTGCTTCTGCCTTTGAGGATACGTCGGTATCGAGTGCTGAACCGATGAAACTGGGGTCACCCTCCTGGGGGTTCCAATAGTTAAAGCCCTAGCTGCCGGGACTGGTGCTGATGACTAGGACATCTGTCCATGAAACCTCTTTCTTCCTCCGGTTCGATCTACTATCCTCTGAGAAGTATACTCATGCCTCTTTGCTGCTCGCAAGAAGGCATCAAACGTCTGATGCTCAAACTGCTCCATAGATATAATGATCTCTAGTGGATTCCCTGCTGGAATCGTTGTGCTTGGTCAAATTCTGTTGCCACCAAGGTGGGAGCAAACCGACTAAGCCTAGAAAACTCGACTGCATATCTATCGACCGTCCTTTCCATCTGCTTGATATTAGTAAATCTCGTCTGCAGATCATACTGAGCTACTGCATCAAAATACTTCGTCTGGAACTTATTGCTAAATACCGTCCATAAAATAGGCGTTGCTAATCTAACTGCTAGCATCGTCCACCAACTGCGGGCTAAGTCCAATAATTGTAGGCGCACAACGGCCACCTTCTTTTCATCAGGAATCCTAGCTGCCTCTAGGATAATTTCTATATCCCAAAGCCAAGCATCGGTAGCAATAACATCTTCACTGCCATCAAAAAAGGGAGGGTTCAGACGCTTGAAGCTGTTGGCCGTGTTGTTCCCTGGATAACCAACTCTGCCCTTGGCATCTTGTACTGTCTGGTGCAGGACGTCGCCCCGACGATCTTATGATGCAAGCAATTCCCTGATGAGTCCCACCAGGGTTCCATTGTCAGGCTCTGCAGACTGGACTGGTTAAATCGGGGGCTCTGGATTCCCAGAATGCATGACTCGGGAAGCTGCTCTAGAGTGCTGGGCTTGGTCCCCAGGTTGCTGCTAGTTCACTGGAGGTGCTCCGCCGGGCTGATCGGCAGGACCAGGAACAATGCCACTGAAGAAACGACATGAAAGACAAGAAGGAAGGACCAAGATAGATCGAGTATATAAGCATGTGATCAGGTCAAGATTTCAGGAAGATTGGAAGGCACGAGTAGAGATCAAAGGAGAATGCTGATTGAGATATCTATTCAGTAAAACCCCCCCACATCTTGATTTACAAGACCTGCATAGGCCACCACTTAAGCCGTGTCACACCCCAGAACCAAAATACTGGAGAACAGGGGACAAACACAGCCAGCTACGTACGTTGAAGTGAATCTCACCTCACAATACGGTCACGGCTGTCTAGATGCATGAGGGTTTATCTACAAGCCAACAGTCTCTTATGGTCAAGAACAAGCCTAGTGTCTCAATCTCAAGCAAGGAAGTAAATGTAACAATATGGTAGATCATCAGACATACAAAGTAAGGTGTCCCATACATTACATATTCAGATGATCATGAAGCTAGTCATACAAAATATAAAGACTAGCAAGAGTTAAAGTTATACATGATCAACCATAGGATTTGTTAATCATGTTACAGCCTTTAGGCAGATAGGAATATAAATTCAACACGAGCTAACACATGCTCGGCGGCTAAACACCTCAAAAGAATAATTTATAATAGAGTGGGAGAGCAAAATAAAACCTACTCGTTGTGAGGGTTGCATCTAGTGTTCACCATCTGGCTGGAAGGCTGAAAGATCCTCGGGTGCTACTACGAAATTTGGCCATACAAAACCAGCTGGGTCAGACCCCAGAAAGAGCAAGTGCCACAAGGGAGGCTTCACTTAAGAACTAAAATCAGCATGTTAGAACATAAGACATAAATAATAACAAAAAAACTGGAGTTATGAGAGTAGGGTGATAAACGATAAGATAACTAAAAAACTTTTCCAGTAACCAAGTTACAACTCGTAAACCAAACAAGGACCGGGGTTGTAACCCTTCACATGAACAGAACTTAGTCTCTAACCAATTATCGATAAAGTAAAGCATAAACAGTAATGTGCTGAAGTAACCAAGTACTGGCATAGTCTAGACAAGACTAGACTAGACTAGACGGGACTCCATTCATCAATCACGGCCAAACAATAAGTATGGCTTGACACTTTAACTTACTAGGGTTATCACAAGCCTAATTACTACATGATGCAATGAGATGTTCCAGCAGTCACCAGTCCTGCAGACTATCTAGTTATCCTTCCGCAGGTTGAGAGAGTTGTATTAGGTGACTTGGGGGTACAACACATGATAGTGTGCTGGAAATGTGCCCTACTCATTGGCAGGCTACAAGTCCACTTAAGGCACCCATAACAGGATTGCCTGTGACTAGGAAACCTCACTATGAACTACTTGATCAATCTAGTTGTTAACCCAGTCAGATTTAGTACGAATCCCTGACCGTGGTAACCAGGAATCCATGTCCTAGACATGAGACAAGACGAGACATATAGCTTATACATGCACAATCACCTACGGTGTCAAGACAAGAGTTACTTAGCAAGTCAAGATAGCCGTCGCAACAACATTTCAAGTTATCATGTTAGGTTACTTATCAAGATTACTTGTCAAGAGTGTGCCTCGGCGGGCCACTATCAAGATTATTCATGTCAAGTTACTACTTATCATGTCAAGGGTGCGTCATGACGGACCACCATCAAGAATTATCATGCCAAGTTACTTGTCAAGAGTGCACCACGATGGGTCACTATCAAGATTTATCATGTAAAGCCATGTTGTCATGTCGTATTCATGTTAAGGGTACTTGTATAACAAGAATTCATTTGGTCAAGAGTGCGCCACGGCGGGCCACTGAAAGAGTTATCAGAGAGTGTACATGCCATGCTGAGATCGTGCTTAAGCTCACAGCACGCACGTGGCACAGATAATAACATTATACCAGCTATCATGGGAGTATGCCCATCAGGCTCAAGGGTCACAACTTACGCTATGGACCATGGGGACAATCATGGATAAATGCAACAAGAATTTTCCTGGCCAGAAATGGCGCCAAAGGGTCAATGGGGTGTCATGGATAGCATGCGCCCAAGGTCAACATGGCCCAAGGGGAGCATGTGCCTAAGGTGACTTACACAAGGAATGACATGCGCCCAAGCAGGAAGCATGCACCCAAAACTATGCGCCTAGGGCTATGCACCTAGGGCTATGCGCCTAAGGCTAGTGCCTACGGCTAGGCGTATCATGGAGAGCATGTACTAGGGTAGGCATGCGCCCAGGGCTGTATGCGTCCAAAACTATGCGCCTAAGAAGCTATGCGCCTTGGAAGTTATGCGCCCTGGTAAAAAAAAAGCAGGGTGCTCTTGGAAAGAAGCCAGGAGACTATCTTCCAAGACTCAGTGGGCACATAAAAAGGACTATGCACCCAAGAAGGGGAGCTTTGGGCCTTAGACTCATGCCAGAGCCTATGCGTCCAAGCAGGGAAGGCCTTAGGCGCATAATAAGAGCTATGCGCCTTAAGCAGGAAAAAGTGGTCTTTGGGCGCATATTAATGGCTATACGCCCAACACTGCTCATCTTCTCCAATCCGAGAACATGAGTTCATGGAACCCATAAACTTTCCAAGTTCATAAATCACTCAAAACAAATCGAAATTCGGGTTTTCAAAGGTCCATTTTGAGTAAAATCAAATTCTCTACAAAATAGAACAATCAAAACTTGAAAATAAAGAAGTTTGATAGATCAAAACCCAAGAAAACCAAGATTTAAGAAAACTTAGATCTACAAGAATTAATCCTCCAAAACCAAAAATGCTAAGTACTAAATAGTCTTAGAAGCTTGTAGGAAAGACAATGGAACAAATAAAATGGAGTTCCTCCATAAAGTAAGTTGCACTTGCCTAAGGGTTTGGGAGAGAATTAATGGAGAAGAGAAATAAATGAAAGAGTAATGAGGAGAAAGAGAGTGGAGTTGGGTTATAAAGGGAGGTTTATCATGATGAACCACTTTGCCCAAACCAAGCCAAAATAAACCAAGCCGAGCTAAACCAAGACCAAACCAAGACAAGGTAGACAAGTCAAAATACGGGTCAGAAATTTGTACACTAATACTGGAAATACATAAAACGGAAAATGGGAGTGACATCAGCACCAGCCCTGGCAGCTAGGGCTTTGACTATTGGAGCTCTGAGGAGGGAGACTACAGTTTCGTCAGTTCAGCACTCGACACCGACGTACCCTCATCAACAGAGGCAGAAGCAATCTCCGACAATGGGCTGCTCTTATTGTGGAAAGCCTTGCACGCAGTTTCAGAGTATCGCAGGGCACATGGATTGTGCTTGGCTTGTGGGGCACCGGATCACAAAATTGGGTCATGTCCGCATAGAGCCAGTTCATCTTCATCAACCCTAACCAGTCCATCGGTTAGGGCACCCGCACCAGTGCAGCAGCAGCAACAGCAGCAGCAGCAGTACCAGCCTTCGAGGCTATTACAGCCTCAAGCTCATCAATATACCCAAGCTCAGATTCAGAACAAGCAGAGAGTTTTCCAGCAGAGGGGACCAGCACCAAGAGGACAATGTCAGACTTCGGCTCTAATGGTAGCAGAAGAATTGGCATCAGGTGGGGTGGTGGCAGGTACCATTCTCGTCAACTCTTTTCCAGTATCAGTATTATTTGATTCGGGTGCATCGCATTCATTTATATCTTCATGATTTGCGACACGAATAGGACTGGACCAGCGTCATTATCCGTAAGGCTTAATATACTTACTAGTAATGATCTTGTGGGAGTAGATAGAGTCCTTTTCTTATGTCGAATCATTGTTAGCGGTAGAGAGTTTTTTGCTAGAATGATAGAATTTTCGATAGCCGACTATGATGTGGTCCTAGGAATGGATTGGTTGAAGGATCAATACGCAAGAATAGACTGCCATGTTGGCAGAATTATTTTTGGTATTCTCGACGAAGAAAAGTTTTCATTTTCCAGAGGCGAAGTAGAACTTTCTCCACAGTCTTAGGGATGGCGGTAGCAGCAGCAGTTCAGTTTCCCAGAGTAGTAGAAGACTTTCCTGATGTATTTCCCAAAGAGCTCCCAGGTATGCGGCCAAAGAGAGAGATAGAGTTCACCATTGATTTGATTCCAAGGACGACACCAGTATCAGAGAGAGTCTATAGAATGACACCATCAGAGTTGAAGATCCTGTACACGATGATTGAAGAACTCAAAACCAAGAGATTCATTCGTGCTAGTAGATCACCTTGGGGAGCCCCGATGTTTCTTGTGAAAAATAAGGATGGTACGTCAAGACTATGTGTTGAATATCGTACCTTAAATTCTGTAACAATCAAGAACATATATCCCTTGCCAAGGATAGATAATTTATTTGACCAACTCAGTGGAGCTGCAATATTTTTGCAGATTGACTTACGGTCGGGGTCATCAGATCAGAGTCAGAGAGCAAGACATCCCGAAGATAGCATTCAGATCTAGATATAGGCATTAGGACTTTCTTGTTATACCATTCGGGGCGACCAATGCGCTAGTAGTATTCATGGATCTCATGAATCGTATATTCATTCCTTATTTGGATCAGTTCGTGATAGTGTTTATAGACGACATCTTAGTCTATAGAAAAAATGAAGCAGAGCATGAATAACATCTCCGAATAGTCCTTTAGATTCTTAGAGAGCACAATTTGTACGCGAAGTTCAGTAAGTGTGAATTTTAGCTTGATCGTATATCGTACTTAGGTCACATCATCATCAGAGGTGGAGTGGAAGTGGACCCCTAGAAGATAGTGGCTATAGAGAGATGGCTAGTACCTAGTACTGTCGCAGAAGTTTGTAGTTTCCTAGAATTGGCCGACTATTATCGACGATTTGTGTCTGACTTTGCTCGAATTTCAGCACCATTGATGCAGTTGACCCGCAAGAATCTACAGTTTGCTTGGATAACAGAGTATTAGAGTTCATTCGAGAAGTTGCAGCAAAGATTGATGATGGCACCCATTCTCACGCTTCCATATGGAACTGGAGGATTTTCAGTTTATTATGATACTTTAGGTAGAGGATTGGGATGCGTCTTGATGCAGCATGGCAAGGTAGTAGCTTATGCATCATGTCAGCTTCGTGATTATGAAAGGAATTATCCAACCCATGTCTTGGAGTTAGCAACAGTAGTTTTTGCACTTAAGCTTTGGAGGCATTACTTATATGAAGATCGAGTAGAGATTTTCTCCGACCACAAGAGTCTTAAGTATGTATTTATCCAGAAGGATCCTAATATGAGTCAGAGAAGATGGCTAGAGTTATTGGTGGATTATGACATCAACATGCAGTATTATCCTGGAAAGGCCAACGTAGTTGCAGATGCGTTGAGTAGAAGAGCAGGAGCTTATTTTCTAATAGCACAACCCGAGTTATTAGTAGATCTTCAGAAGATATGAATAAAGATCGTTTTTTTTACCAATGTGGCATTGATGGCCAGTATATAAGTTCAGTCCAGTATTATTTAGAGGATCAAGGTAGCTCAATCAACGGATTCTAAGCTTCAACGGCTTAGGGCAGAATGTAAAGCAGGATGAAGAGCAGAGTTATGTATTCAAGAAGATGGCACGCTTCGACATAGAAGGTATCTTTGTGTACCCAGTGGTGACATCAGGCAGGAGATCATTGCAGAGGCTCACCGTTCACAGTATTCAATTCATCTCGGTGGTAAGAAAATATATTGTGATAACCGTCAGCATTTTTGGTAGAATGGCATGAAGAGGGAGATTTCTCGTTTTGTCTTTCGTTGTTTAGATTGTCAACAAGTTAAAGCTGAACATCAGAGACCAGATGGACTTCTTCAACCTTTACCGATTCCAGAATAGAAATGAGAGCATATTACCATAGATTTTATAACTGGGTTACCTAAGTCCCCAGCTGGGAGAGATGCTATCTGGGTTATAGTTGACCGACTCACCAAGGTAGCTCATTTTCTCTTTTTTAGCATTGGTCAGTCGAAGGATCAGCTTACAGAGATGTACCTCAAACAGATAGTCAGATTGTATGGAATGCCAGTCAATATCGTATCAGACAAAGATTTGAGGTATATATTGCACTTTTGGCGGAGTCTTCAAAAGAGTTTGGGGACTCGTCTCAAGTTTAGTTCAGCTTATCATCCGCAAACATATAGTCAGTCAGAACGCACGATTCAAACTCTACAAGATATGTTGCGATCCTGTACCCTTGTCTTCGATGATTCATGGGAAGATCACCTATATCTAGTGGAGTTCTCATACAATAACAATTTTCAGGCCAGTATCCAGATGGCACCGTTTGAGGCACTGTATGACAGGAAGTGCAGATCACCTTTAGCCTGGGATGATATAGGTGAAAGACAAATACTTGGTCCAGAGATGGTTATACAGACTATCGAGGTGGTAAGACAAGTCAAAGATTATCTTTGAGTTACACAAGATCGTCAGCGCTATTGGGTCGATTCTTATCGGCGTCCTCTTGAGTTTTCTATCGACGATCACGTATTCCTTAGGATTTAGTGTATGTTATTAGACCTTGAGTAGAGTTAAGGTGATGAGAGTTAAATATATATAGCTTGTATATATGTAATATATTTTGATTTGGTATGTAGCCTGCACACATTGCAATATACTGCCTATTGCATTCCCTGCACACCAATTTGGTTCATTTCTTTTAGACCACTGTCCTGCATATAGTTTAGTAGGTGTTCAGTCCAGATAGAGAGGAGAGGCCAGGTTTGATCTAAAGGCATATTTTAGTCACCATGGGAGTTTCCTTTCACTTTAACTTTACAAGTGGACCCAAATGTCCTGTCCTTTTTGCTTATAAATTCAGTCTCCTTAGCATCATTCCCTTTTGCCTACATTGATGTTCCAGACCATTCATCCTTAGCCTAATTTCTAAGCATTGTTTAGCCCCTTATAAGTTTAGTCTACTTTAACCCTTGATGGTAAAAAAATAATATATATATATATATATATATATATATATATATATATATATATATATATATATATATGCTTAGGATATATGTAATGGATTGTTGTTCTTAAGCTTATGTATATGTGGTATTTGGGATTTGTTATAGGTATTTAGTTATGGGTGACTTGATAGGATTGGGAAGTTAAGAGTTAGTCTATTATAAAGTTTTTCTTTTTGCTAATCTCTAGTTGCCAACACTTAGATAGCTAGCATATGCAAGACTCTAAGAAGTTGACCAGTTGTTGACCAAGTATTTGGATGTGGACAAATTGACTAGTTGATGACCAGTAGTTGACCATTGACTATGTTGACTTAGTTGACTGGAGATAGGGTTAGAAGTAGGTTGATTGTTATTTGTTTGATCATGTTTGATTACTTAGTAACTTGAGACCTTGTTTGTGTTTAGGTCGGAGATATAGTTTGTCTGAGGATATCTCCGACTCGTGGTACTATACATTTTGGAGGAGGTGGGAAGCTTAGCTCGTGCTTCATCAGACCTTTTGTGATCAGCGGGAGGGTCGATGACATGGCTTACAGGCTATACTTGCCACCTGTATTAGTGGGTGTCCATAACATATTCTACGTATCACAGTTGAGACGATATATGGCTGATCTTAGCCATGTACTTGACCATTCGGAGATTGAGCTGGGACCTACTCTCAGTTATCCAGAGCAGACAGTGGAGATTCTGGATCGCCGAGAGAAGGTACTGAGAAACCAGGTGATACCCTTGGTTCACGTCGCATGGAGGCATCATTCTTTAGGAGAGTCTACCTGGGAGCGGGAGGATAAGATGCGCGAGCGATACCCATATCTTTTTTGACCTTGAGGTATGATTGTCTCTCCTTCTCATCAGTTTAGTTTCTCCTTTTAATTTCGAGGACAAAATTATTTTAAGGAGGGTAGATTTGTCACTACCACATTTTTAGCTTGAGAGTATTTTGGTCATTTGGTGAATTTTTGAATTTATTTATTTATTGAATTGGTGATTAATATTTTTGACTTTGGCTAATTGAGACTTTGGAGACTAACCTAGAAGTTGACCCTAACTATGGTAACTTGGTTAGCATGGTGTGACCCTAGTTTAACTTAAGTTAACCTCATTTAGTCATTTAGAAACTAGTTTGAAATATGAGAAATTAGGAATAGGATCATGACTCATGACTTGTGATTTTAATTCCATGACTTATGAAACTTAGCCCATGGCCCATAACTTGAAACCCTAACCCTAAGCAAGCCCTAAGTAGCCGACCAACATAGGTTTTCCCCCTATTTAATCCCCTTTCCTTGTTCTTGCCTCTTTTATGCTCAACCTACTTCTTGAAAGGAAATGTTAATCCCCAACTTCCTAAATTTCTATTAATTCTATTTTTAATCCTTTTTGACCCAAATCTTTTGCATATGAATCTAATCAACCTCTACTTGCTGTTCATAGGGAGTAATTTCAGTTTTTGTGTAATTTGGAGGATTTGGCTAGCAGCGGGAACCGTTTGATTTGGGGCTTTTTCTTGATCCTTGTAACCTATAGGTAAACCCTTCAAATTGTTATTTAATTCTGCTTTTCTTGCATGGTAGCCTAGATCTAGGTGTCTCCTAGCTATAGTGAAAGTTTGGTGTTAATTGCATTTGATTTTGTGTCCGTATCGGACACGTATCCATTTCCTAGTCTAGGTGTTTGATGAAATACCACAACCACCCTTTTGTGCTGATTTTGAAAATATATTTGAATGAATTTCTAGATCTAGGGTTTGTCTTTTAATTCGTATCCGTGGTTTGTGGTTTTGGAGTCGTGTCGTGTCCACACGAGGACACGAACATGCTGCACAGGCTGCGGTACACTTCCCTGCTGCCCGATGGCTAGTTCTCTGTGCACCGGACACGAGGACACACAATTTTTGGTGAGAATGTCAGGGCAATATCTGACATTGGTCTTCCAAAAGTTGGACTCGAGAGGTTCAGTATTCAAGGAGTTCTCCTTCTCGTACTGGTCGCACACACATACAGACACGCTCTTTTGGCCACTGATACGTGGCTATACACGACACGATACATGTTTTGGACACAAGGCAGGGTGTCGACCGTGCAGCCCTACATGTGGGCTACATGTGTGCATGGCCACGTGTATCCACGTGGCCTGTGTCAGGTGCACGAGTCCTTGGACTCACCGCACGATACTGCGTTGTGTACGCATGTCTGTGTGTGTTCATGAGCTGGGACACGTCGTTTCCTATTTCCCCAGGATACGATACGTCGTGTGTAGCTTATGTACACGTGGGCGACCCCTTACCAACCAATAGTTTGGATTATTAACTGTAATTTGGTTTTCGAATGAGGTTTCGCTATTTTTCTGATACAGTGCATACTGTTCACTAATTTTTGAATTTAATGTATTTCAAACCAGTATTTCCATGATTAATTTGCAATATTGTTTAACCCCTATATGTCTGAGTGATTATATACATGTTAGATTTCATGTTAACAAAGAATTTGGGTTATAGGATTTCGAATTGGTTCTTAGGACTGAATGTGTAAACTGTTATGTAAACTGCCATTAAACTTTGAATTTCCTGAGAATAGATGTTCCTATTACACTGTTAACTGTCATTTGTACCATGCTAACCTGAAAACACATTGATTGTTACACTGAATCATATACACACTGATTTCCTGAGTTGACACCCATTCACTGATTTCAATTTACTGTAACTGAGTTCATTCCCTAACCCATTATATTACACCCATTACTCTATTTGATTTTCTGTCTGTTTACACACACACATCACTAATTTCAGTTCCTGTATACACACACATTTGACACTCTTCACTAATCTTAGAATTATTACACACTCCACTGTTTTCCTGAGATTGAGAACACCTATCTACTGTATTCTGGGACACTCTTTTCTGTTTCTCCATTACACACAGTTTTTCCTGAGAGCACATTACACCAACTGTTCTAGACACACACACACATGAGAACAATATTGATGGACACACTGTCATTTTACTTGAATTCCTGAGATTAACCACACTCTAAAACCTGAGACACATATGAACTGTCATGACACTCACATTGTACACTCATTGCTCACTGATTTCCTGCATATACACTAACCTACCCACTGTCAGCTATCACACATTACCCTATTGAATTCCCGTCACTTTGACACACACACACATGATATTTACACACACACACAACCTATCTACCAAACCTGAAACACAGGACACACACACACTGAACTGTACACTACACACATCCTCTATTAAAATCTGGAATGTATTGACACATTGACACACATACTGCTACACAGTTTCCTAAGAGCACTGTTATCACATATATACACACACACATGTTAATTTGTATACACAAACACACATGTCTCTCTCTAAATGTATATATATATATATATATATATATATATATATATATATATATATATATATATAAACTATATTCTTATATAATATGTATATTTATATAGGTATGCTACTTATATAAATATATATATATATATATATATATATATATATATATATATATATATATATATATATATATATATATATATATATATATATATATATATATAATATATAATATGTGTGGGATTAGATATAGCATATAGCATATGGTTCCTAATGTAGGAATATGCCTATTGTTGAATATGTATACATGCTATGTATATATGAGTGTATATACATATATGTTATTTATGAAATGTGTGTTGTTGGCTTGTATAGCCTTTATTTGGTGTGTGTTTGCTAGAATAGGCTAGCTAGGCTTAGTGAGACTTGTTTGGATAGGCTTGACCTAGTTGACCTAGTTTGACTAGTGTAGTTGACTAGAGTTGACCAAAGGTTGACTTTAGCCTAGATTGACCCCAAAAATCATGTAGATACATTGTAGCAGTCTATTATACTATTTTTGACATGTAGTGACTTGTACTGTTCTATAGGAGCCAGACACAACTCCTCGGATAGTATATTCTCTTCAGATATTCAGGATACCAAGCGAGTACATTCTCTGATTATTTTTTATCTTGTTTAGGATTATATTTCCTGCTTTAGATTACTTTACTTGATGCTGACACGTTGTTATCACGAATTGGTACTATATGGATCTTTTTATATGATGTTATCCCCTTAGCGGATACATCGGGTATTTCGTGTTCGTGCTTTATCATGGGCATCGTGTACTCCTTGTGTTTGAGTTATTTATGTACAAATCGTATGAAATTGTGTACTCTCATGTGCTCACATGATCATCGTGTACAACTATACTTCGTGTACAATAACATAACTTGACTGGATCCTTATGTATTGATTGGGGACGGGGGAGTAGAAGTGGTTATGTGATCAATCTAAATCTTGTGAACCTCTGTAGATTACTCGTGTGCAACATCGTGCCGTTTACATAACCGTCTTGTGCTCTGAATCACTAGTCTCTTACAGTTCTTACTTATCATGTATATATTTCCAGTTTACAAATATCTCTCGTATTTTCATGTACATCTTCTTACAGTTCATGTATCTTACTCTCTAGCATGTTTATATTTCCTAACCTGTTATGATTTGCATGAGATGTATTGTGCTCGCTTCTGTCCTGACTGGACCTGTTGAAAATATTACAGAGGACGTGGATGAGGCTCTGGTGTCTACCTATTATGGTGCAGCTATAGACAACACTTGTGACTTGGACCCACTTGTAGTAGAGGATCTACCACCAGTGGTTTAGACTGCTAGCTTAGACTCTTACCTTATCTTTCTCATTGATACATTATTGTATACTGGGAGTTTGTTTTATCTGGATGTTTGTGGAGATGTTATCAAAGACACTTAGACTTCTATCTGGTTGTATCTCTGTGGATTCATTTTATTTCTTATCTATCTATCTTATCGTTTTCTGCCTTAGATGTGATTAAGACTGTATTATACTGTATCACCTCCATTCGGAGTGTATATACTACACAGGTACCTTATATTGGTAGATGATTGACCTAGGCTAGCGTTCTACCGCCGACACTACAGCGTAGGCTGGACATACCCACTTCTCGTGCCCTTACTCTAGGGTACGGGTCAGGACATCTCGTCTACCCGTGGCGTCATTCGATTCAGCGTATGGGGAAAGCTTAGTCCTAGGTATATAGGGCCGTTTGATATTCTCGAGCGAGTATGTGATGTGTCCCATTATCTCACTTTTCCGTCGTCGTTACGTAAGTTACATGACCTATTACATGTATCCCAATTGCGATGGTACATTCTGGATCTGAGCCATATTCTTGATCATTCAAAATTGGTTGTTGGTACCAACCTTTCGTATGAGGAAAGGCCTGTATCCATATTAGACCGAAGGGAGAAGATACTCAAGAACACGACTATTAGTTTAGTTCGTGTTGCTTGGGGTCATCACTCTTTGGGTGAGTAAACTTAGGAATGTGAGGATGATATCCGATCGCGATATCCACACCTGTTTGACTCATGAGGTATAATGTCTTCCTTATGCCTTATGCTTTTAATTTCTTACTTGCATGAACGATTGCTTGATTCACTGCTAGCCATAGATTGCCCATGATTAGTATAACTTGTCCCGACACCTCTAGCCTTTTGATTAAATTTTGAGGACGGAATTCTTTTAAGGTGGGTAGAGTTGTCACTCCCGTTTTCCGTTATACATATTTTCAGCATGCGTATACGAATTTCTGGCATTGTCAGGTGACCCGTATTTGGACTTGTCTTATTTAGCCTTGTCTTGGTTTAATATTGGCTTAACTTGATTTATTTTGGTTCATGTTGGTTTGGTTTGGTTTGAGTCGGTTCATCATGGTGAACTTCCTATATAAGTCAACCCCTTTCTCTCTCTTTATAACTCTTATCATTTATTTCCTTCTTTCTTCTTTTTCTTCTTCCTCATAACTCCTCCCACCCACCACCCTTAGGCAAGTGCAATCTTGCTTTATGATGGATCTCCCATTTTATTTTTTTTTCATTTTCTTCTCTACATGATTCTAAGCATCTTTAGAACTTAAAATTTTCGGTTTTGATGGTTATATTTTGTAGATCTAAGTTTTAAGCTTTTCTTGTTTGTCTTGGTTTTGATCTCTAAAAACTTGGTATTTCCAAAAACTAATGGTTCTATGTTTTAGACAATTTGATTTCGTACAGTTTTGGCTTTTATTTCGCTTGATTTCGACTTCGGATGAGAAAGTTATGGTCATGGAGAGTTTTTGGAACTTCTATGGCTGAACTTGCTGTTTGGGGACGACGAACCCCATGTGCCGGGATTTTCATGCGTCGAAATTCTCATGCGCAGAAACCCCATGTGCCTGGGAGGCCATGCGTCGAGAAGTCCAGGCAATGCATCCTTGGACTCCGAGCGTGTCATGTGCGTTGTTTCCCTACGCGCATGTACTGAAGACGCAACGTGAGTTTCCCATGCACGAATGTGCAGAAATTTCCCATGCGCAGATGTACAGAAATTCCCATGCACGGATATGCAGGAATTTCCATGCACCGAAATTGCCCAAAATTCCCATGCGTCGGAACTGCCCAGAGTTGACCATGCTCCGAATTTGCTCTATTTCACTATTTTTGCCTGTGTAAGTTATTTTGTAGCTAGAATCTTGTAAACCTCAAAACATGAAAGTTATAGATCTTTGTCTTGGCTTCAAGAATCTTCTTGTCTCAATTTAATTGGAGTTTACATGTGATTGAGAGTTCCAATCACCCATGAATGTACTTGATCTTCTTTGTATTTTTTTGTACTTGGCCTAAATTACGATGACCCGACTTGATAAGCTTGAACTTGACTTGAACATGATAATATGACCCTGTCTCGACATGACTTGATATGGGTCCGTCGAGGCGCACTCTTAACAAGTAACAAGTAAATTTGATATGACATGTATAAGCTTGATAGTGGCCCGTCGAGGCGCACTCTAGACAAGTAATCTTGACAAATAATAAGTAACCTGGCACGATGTGTAAAATCTTGAAACGTTGTTGCGATAGCTACCCTGACTTGCTAAGTAACTCTTATCTTGACACCATGGCTGATTTTTTTGATTGTGCCTGTACAAGCTACCTGTCTCGTCTTGCATCATGTCTAGGATATGGATTCCTGGTTACAACGGTTAGGGAGTCATAATGAATCTGACTAGGTTAAATGACTAGATTGATAAAGTAGTTCATATAGAGAGATTTTTCCAGTTACAGGCGATCTCGTTATCCCGGCCAAAGGGACTTGTAGCCTGCCGACGAGTAGGGCACATTTCCAGCCCACTGTCATGTAGGGCACTTCTTGAATACTAAAGCACATTGTCATGTGTTGCACTCTAAGTCACATAATAATTCTTGTAACTCTAATAAATCACCTCGCCTGGATAACCTGGATAGCTGCAGGGCTTGTGACTGTGGAAACATCTCATTGCATCTTGTAGGACCATTGAGCACCTCTAGAGGGGGTAAATAGAGTGTGTGCGTGTACAGCAGAAAATAATCACCAATTAAAAATATTAAGCAGTTATATATTATGGCAGATAAAAGACGGTAAGTAAAATGCGATAAAGTAAGAGTCAAGAATTCAAACTCAGTGAATACCACGGTGTATACTGGTTTCCCTCTGAGAGGACTAGTCCAATCGCGAGTACTCTTGCTCGCAGTTAATCTACTATGGCACAAGCTTTAACTGAGCGCTTGCAACTCTTACAACACCATGCTTGGTGACAAGTGCACGACCGACTTTACAACACCGTGCTTGCTGATGAGCGCACGACCAGCTCCAGAAGGCAATTGGAAAACTAGAACGTTTTCTAAATACAGCCTCCGATACAACTCTTCAACACCAAACTCTAGATTAAACAGAAACTGTACTGGATTGGCTAAGAGTCGTAAAGGCTTAGATATGAAAGTAAAAAGCTCATAATACTTTAGATAGAGAAGAGAAGAGATGAAATTAGATGATTGAAATGAATGGTAATCTCAACTCTATTTATAGTATTTTTGGGGGACCGAACTCGGGCAGAGTTCGGATGCTAAAATTTCGCATACGAATGTTGGATGCAGATTTGATGGGAACTGTATTTCAAATTTACCCAGACCGAACTCGGGCTGAACTCAGACCGAACTCGGTCAGAGTTCTATTAGAGTTCTGCTAGGTCAGAACAATAAGGAATGGACCAAATTTGCATAGGTTTTGGGCTTTTTAGAATTATGGATTTTTGGGATAAGTAGGTAGGCTTATTTTTGTTTGTGGACTGAGAAAAACTAAGCCAGTACCGATCCGATCAATCTCATATTTTTCCTATACTCAATAAAAGAAAAAAATACAGAATAAATATGAAAACTAATAGCCCATTTGATGACGCCTTTCTTCTAACATTTGAGCAGACTCATTTTTTCTTGACGGCAATCGTCCAAAGATAAACAGATCTGGAAATATCTTCTTGTATAACGCCATCTTTGGACCATCAAATATTGTATAATGCTGTCTTTGGACCATCAAATATTGTTTATTGCATATGTCTTGGTTTGATTATGCTTACTGCTTGTCTGCAAGTACATGTTAGACGAAACAAAACAATATGATGCAGTATGATACAAGCATAGCAATATTGATATAGTGAACAAAAGGACAATGTTATGTTTAAGTAGCAACAAGATAGTGATTATATGAATATTAGTGACTTCAATAGTTAAACATAATTGATTAGCCATATTCAAAAATATGATATAATCATTGGGCTAACACATATTACTAGTAACTAGGCTTGTGATAACCCTAGTTAGTTAAAGTATCAAGCTGCACTCTTGCTTGGCCGTGATTGATGGATGGAGTCTAGTCTTGTCTAGACAGTGCTAGTATATGGTTACTTCAGTGCATTATTGTTAGTGCCTTACTCTTGTCGATAAATGGTTAAAGACTAAGTTCTGTTCAGGTGAAGGGTTACAATCCCGGTCCTTATTTGGTTTACGGGTTATAACTTGGTTTCCAGAATAGCTTCTTAGTTATCTTATTATTTATCGTCCTATTTTCTAACTCATGTATTCTTGTCATTATTTATGTCTCTATGTTCTAATATGCTGGTTTTAGTTCTTAAGTGAAGCCTTCCTTGTGGCACTTGCTCTTCTGGGTTCTGACCCAGCTGGTTTTGTATGGCCAGATTTCGGAGTAGCATCCGAGGATCTACCTGCCTTCCAGCCAGATGGTGAACACTAGATGTAATCCTGGCAACGAGTGGATTTCTTATTTTGCTCTCCTACTCTATTGTAAATTATTCTTTTGAGACGTTTAGCCGCCGAGCAAGTGTTAGCTCGTCTTGAAACTAAATTTTTGTTTGCCTAAGGGCTGTAACATAATTGACAAATCCTAGGGTTGATCATGTATGACTTAACTCTTTCTAGTATCGCATCTTGTATGACTAGCTTCATGATCATCTGAATACGTAATGTTTGGGACGCCTTACTTTATATGTATGATGATCTAATATCTTATAACATTTACTTGCTTTCTTGAGATTGAGACACTAGGCTTGTTCTTGACCATAAGAGACTGTTGGCTTGTAGATAAACCCTTATGCATCTAGACAGCCATGACCGTATTGCGAGGTGGATTGTCACGACCCGTACCCTAGAGTTAGGGCACGAGAACGTAACAACGCCTAGCCTACGCCGCAGTGTCGGCGGTAGAACGCTGTCCTAGGTCTCAATGCATCAAACAGTATAAGACTAAACAGTTTATACTCCCCGAATGGGGGTGACATAGCAGAATGTAAACTCAATCACATCTAAGGTAGAGCATAAAGAAAGATAGATAAAACATGAAATCGAAAAGAGATACAATAGATAGAAGTCTAAGTGTCTAAGATACAAACTCAGAATACATCTCAAAACCCAAATACAGTAATCCATAAATACAACTCAAGATGACTGAAAATAAACTATAAGCAAAAACCCTAGCTATCTATGCAACCTCTACTGTCTCCTCTAGGCTAGCAGGCAACCTCCAGGCTATCTGTAAAATTTATCAACAGGTTCAGTCAGGACAGGAGCGAGCACATTACATCTCAACAGTTCATAGCAAGTTAGAAAATATAATCATGTAGTAAAGTAAGATATAGATACTGAAGGAAATGCAGTATGTAAACAGAGAGAGAACTGTAATAGAAATATCTACTATAAGTAGAGAGCTACCAGTGACTAGTGATTTAGAGTACAAAGTCGACATGTGAACGGCTTGATTTGTACATGGCTATACTAAAGAGGCGTACATGGCTATTCTACTTTGGAATTGTTCACATGGCTATTTATACTCCCCCATACCCCCAACTAATACACAAGGATCCAAACAAGTTATGTTACGTACATGCTTCTATGTAACAGCCCCCGAAGGGTGATAAGCCTCCGAAAGGTGATATGCCCCCAAAGGGTGATAAGCCTCCGAAAGGTGATAAGCCCCCAAAGGGTGATAAGCCTCCGAAAGGTGATAAGCCCCCAAAGGGTGATAAGCCTCCGAAAGGTGATACATAGTAGTCCTACAAATGGGATAAGGATTCAAAGAAGACTCTGTGATCATATGGGTATATGTCACAAGTGATCAAAGAACCAAGGAAGCATATGATACGCTATGTAAGTGAAACGCACAGAACATAGAGTACTCGATGCTCCCTGAAGGGATAACATCTCAAGAAGGGATCCGTATAGTACTAATCCGTGTGACCAACGTGACAGTATCAAGTAAAGTAATTTAATGCAGGAAATAATTCTAAGCAGGATATGAAATGATCAGAGAATGTACTCGCCTGATATCTGAATGTCCAAGGTAAAGATACTGTCCGAGGAGAGATGTCTGGCTCCTAATTAGAACAGCATAAGTCACAATATGTCCAGAAGGGTAATATAAAGCACTACAATGCATTCTACATGAATCTAGGTCAAACTAGGCCAAAGTCAACCCTTGGTCAACTCTGGTCAACTGCACTAGTCAAACTAGGTTAAACTAGGTCATGTCCTAACCCAAGAAGTCTTACTAGGCCTAACCAAGACTATCCTAGCAAGCACACATCAATACAAGGCTATACAAGCCAATATACACCCAACTCTATATAGCATGCAATTATTCAATACTCAAATAGGCAAGAATTCACATTGGATATACACTAGGTAATCTATTACTTTAAGCTATATATGTCTACACATATATACACATGCATATATTGGTATTCAATATTAGGTCTATAATCATGGCATTTCAAATGGTTATATAAACTTATATATTACAACACAATATGCTAACATATATATAATATACATACATAGCTAAGTTAACTATATTCATAAATACTTATTTAAGAGGCTATGTGTGTGTATGTGAACATGGCAAATGGGCAAGTGAGGGTTAAATGGGCATACATAGTGTATACATATCAAAGAGTGTCAAAGTGTAAGTGAACAATGTGTCAAGTGTGATAGTGTCAACATAGTGTAAGGGGGTACATGAGGTAATATAGGATTTGTGTTAACATAGAATATTACATCTCATTAACTTGTATATTGTATACATTACATCTATTATTACATTACATTCATACTTGCATTCATTCATCATTCATTTATTCTCTTGTACTACTATATGTACCATACATTACATACTATGGAACCTACATATTTATTACAAGCCATACTTATACATACTTACATTAGATAGGATACTTACACCTCATACATCATTTATTTAACTATTTACTCATGCTTGCATTCTCTATTTAGTTACATAATATATATACATTAACATGGGTTAAAATTAAATAGAACATTATATTACACACAAGGGTGCACAAAATGCATATGCCGAATAGTAACTCCTACTAATAATCAATACTGTACCATCTCAGCATGAATTAAAATCTAGGATTAAAGTATGTTATAGATCTAAGTGTTAGCTTTCCGAAACTTCAAACAGATCGCGTTTTCGTTTCTGAAAACTCCCAAAATCGCAAAAACACCGAGAACGCGTTTGTCTTTCGTACTGCTGACACTAAAAAATTCTCCAAAAAGTTATAGAAAGAATTAGGCCTATTAATACATGTTTTTGGAAAGCTAACTTCAATACGCTTCTTTTAAAAAAGGGAGATTAAACCGAGCTTTGAGCTAGAAGTTATGACATTTCTAAGTTAGGGCTGAAATTAAAAATATGAATAAAAATCATGACGGATTTGGGTAGTTTGAGACAAAAGAACACAATTATATAACATTATATATCAAGAACTCACTCTCTACACTAATATATATATATATATATATATATATATATGAGACACTATAGAACACATCTCCAATACAAAAATATGAGATTAAACATGTAATAATTCATTCATACATAACAACAACACATAGTGTGTCCAAATTTGAGATTTTCCCACATGGACACAACCACAACACAAAGGACACTCCTATGACCTCCAAATGGACATGAAATGGACACAAATGGAGATACAACCATGGGGGTCATTCCTATGGGTTCAAAATAGACCTATATGCATGAGGAAATGAAAAGGAGAAGGGATTTATACCACCCGGTAGATCGAATCGAAGAAAAGCCTTCCCGGAGCGACACCGACACGTAGATATTCCAAAAGGACACGAACGAGCTCCGAATCCTTCCAAACTTGGGTAGCTTCCTCCTTGGCTAGAATGGAGAAGGAAAGAAAAAGATTTGGTGGCGAAATGGAAGGATTTGGTGGAGAAATTGCTAGGGATTGCTCTCTAGGAATTTGGGGAAGAACAAGAGAGAGAGTGTGGATGAGAATAATGAAATAAACTTGAGCCTATCCTCTCCCAAAGTGGCTGGCCATATGGGGCTATTTGTCCTATTATGGTAAGGTCCAAACTGCCTCCACTAACCTATTCTATGAGTATTAGGAAAGGGCTAATTGGTTGGGGCTAAATTAGTCATTCTAAAGTCTCTAATCACACTAACCTTATCCATAATAATTAGTCTAACCTCTAACTAAAATATTTCTATCATGTGGACTAAAATTAATATCATGTGGGCCATGCCTAACTAGTGTGTGGGTCCCACTAGAGTCAAACTACCCCCGGGTCCCCGTTTCAAGTCAGATTGAGTTGAAATTCGAACCCGACTCAAATAACCCCAAAACAATATCATAAATAATAAAATAATATCAAAATAATTCAAAGAGGTCAAATGAAAAAATATTCTTAGGCCAAAAATGACATTAAAATATCATAATCATATGGTTAGGCTCTAGGTCAAACAGTCTCTAGGGTTTCACTAGCAAAACGTCAAAACCACAAGTCAATGATTTAAATAATTTTAAAATGATTTAAAATCACCAAAAATCATATCATGAATTAAATATTATTATTAAAATAATTATAAATACAAAATTTCAAAATTACCCTCATTTGGGAAACTGGGTGCTACAACTCTACCCACCTTAGAAAAATTTCGTCCTCGAAATTTAAGATCGATAGTACTCCTTCTAGAGCCTCTAACCTACCCAATATCTAAGGTAACACTTCCTAACATTGGAATAATAAACGGACATCTAAAAAGTGTCAATCTAGGAATACCTCCAATACTACTCTGCTGTACGACGGTAATAGAACTTCAATAGAATATGGAATGGAACCTATATCCAAGGGACTGGACCTATTTTAAAGTGGTCTTAACTAAGGATGAAAAGGAACTAATCATAGGCTATAGGTATGCTCAAACTATTATCTTCCTATTAACTATCTATTAATACATTCTATTACCATAGGAACGATGCATTACTAAGACATATAGGCCCCTATCTCTTATAACACATTAATACTCACCAAAAGACTAGTACATCCTATCAAGGCTGATACTATAATCTCTCCTAAATCTCCTAAGCTACATGTTTATAGACACACATCCCCACATCAAGGACTAACCCATATATATCTACAACTGATACTAATGGGGGGACGTCCCTATTTCCCAACAATCAAGGTCTAAAAAATTTATCTAAATCATACAATTTGAAGGAATAGTATACAAGGTCAGGGCGTACCATAGCAGTTGGAAGTCTCACCTAGGTACACTAATAATTCTAGGTCAAAACAGTACTATGGTATCGACACACAAACAATCTAGGGTGTCCTAATTGGGAAGGTAAGGGAACAACAATCATCAAGGTTGTAAGGCTGTCTACCATCCTATATAAAAATTGGTCATTAACAAGCAACTAAGAAATTATTAAAAGGTTACTATTCCATAAAATGGCAAAAATTAAAAATTTAGGCACAACAAATCACAAATAGATTTTTGTCTTGACACGATCTAAGTTGATCAATTTTGGGATAAAACGAGATTTGGACAAGAAGGGAAATCAATGAAATCAAAGTATGAGCACGAGCATCCAATGATGGAGGTTCAGGTTATGATTAAATTTAATTCGACTGAGTACGAATACGAGGTTCATAGGCGATGAAAAGATTTCAAGGAGAATTGTCAAGGCTGTCGCGAATGAGACTCTAGGGTCAAGTTTAACTATGTCTCCATTCTCGTAGATTGATACATAAAAAAGCGAACCAAAGTGCAATAGGTTGATCAGACCATCATGTACCGGTTCTGATTAGACAATATGTTAGTGGGTGGCCACCCAATAAAATATGTCATGACCAAGCTCGAAAATAGATAAGCTTGCAAAACTAAGGCTAATTTAGCAGCACAAGATATAAGGATGGTAATGATGAAAGGAATTACATAGTCCAAGTTTCTTAACCAACGGTCAAGTAATCAGATAAGGTGCAAGGTTAAGCATCTAAGGAAACAAGCAGAACACCATCACATGTCGGGTCGAAAGAATTGAGTCAAGACTGGATTTCTAATTGAAATAAGAAGAAATTTAATATAATGGTAGAGGTTATAGTTTAGCCAGTTGACCAGAAATCATATCAAGAAAATAGAGTACAAGAAGACGGGTTTTAGTGGGACATGATATACCTACACGAAGGTGAGCTCGTCTAGGTCTTACATATAAGATTTGTTGGAGGGTAACAGGTAGTATTACATTCCGAATATCAAAGTCACGATAAGGAACGTCAAGGATCTCAATTAGAAAGTGGGAGTTCAAGAGGTGGTAATTAATGTACAAAAATAATAAAGATTGAGTTAGTCATCTGCTTCTGATACTCTTAAGTTCATCTGGTCATAACTTGCCAATCATATCTTTACCTCACCAGTCTCCATATGAAAATTTAACCTTTACTTAAACCCTTACCATGACTACCGTAGGCAATTTTCAATTTCCAAACATCACTCTTGAAGCATAACCCTCACATTTAGGAATCAATATTAACCATTTATTTAAATTTCCAAGTTCTTTCACCTTGTCTTAAATTTGACCCAAAACCTCTAAATTCCGTTTACAAATTCCTTGAACTTCTTCAAATTGTTCTCCTCGTATTATTTAATTTAAATCTCTAGGCCTTACAAAACTTATCTTTCATCATAAAATCAACTTCCGTATTTTCTTCGACATACACCCTTGAATATTATTCTCCTAAAAATATTTCACAATAATCTCTAAACTTCCATAACTTTGTGTTCTCTCTATCCCTAGTCATTTCCTCGCAACATCTTGTTTAATATCCTTATTAAACACAATTAACTTCTCTTTTCCATTACTAACCTTCTACATAGCCTTAGGGTAAAACCTCCCAAGAATCAATAACCAGAATTTCATGGTTCTCCAATCTAGGTTGACCTTGAATATTCTTATCAGTTTTTAATACACCTATAAACTATCTCATAATCCCAAAATTTTCTCTAAATGTGATTGTTTCCAGATTGGCAGTATACATCTCTTTATTCTATTCGAGACCTTTACCACATTTCTATCTCAAGTTTCCATATGGAATACTCCACATTTGATTTCCTTTAGATCATCATAAAATAACCAGTTACGTCTTCTCTGAGCTACATAATTTACGTCACTTCCTTAACATTTCTCAGGCAAAATGATATAAAGATTCAAGAGTTGTCAAGGTATAGCTGACAGAATTATATACGAGACAGGGAATTGATACAATCTGGACAGGTATATAAGACAAGGAATGATGGTAGTAAAAATATTGGCAGGAAAAGAATGATAATAGAATCTGTTCTGCTTATCTATTTAAAAGAGGGACCCTTTTTTTTGGAACAAGAATTATAATACCAAATCCAAAATAAGGCCTAGCAAAATCATTGGTTTATTGTATTAAAAAGAAATAAATTTTTGTAAAAAGTTACACAAGGTTTATAAAAATAGCTAAAGCTACATCCTAAGTAAACAATGAGAAACAAAACAAAACAAAACAACAATAATTCCTTCTCTTTTTTTTTTGAATGACTGAAACAAAAGTAGCAAAAATATGTTCGAAAACATTTAAGGTACAATCTGATAATCATATGCGTCTATCCAAAATCATGGTACTCTAAATCCTCGTCATACTAGTGAGCAAGGCTACGATAATCACAGAGTGCTTGACTTATGCACATACCTCTAGAATCATGGTATTTAACATTTTCGCGATGCCGCTAGCTTGGCTGCAAAAATATTAAATTTTCATACCCAAGAAATATATCCAAAATCAGACTATATGTCCTCACCATGCTGGCTAATGTGACTATAGAAGACAAGATTTCCATAACTTAGATGACCTAGCCCATATAATTTCATCTTGCCAAAAATTAAATTAAATCAACAATGAATACAAAAAAAAAATCAAATTTATCAACGAACATCAAAATTCAGAAATGAACAAAATCCTTCAAATCATATAACTACAAACTTGGATGCTATAGCTAACATCAAGATTCAAATTTCAATAATCTTCATCAAAATCAATAAATACAAACTCAAATTCAATAATAATCCATCAAAATTAAATTCAATAGCAGAAAGTAAAGATAAATCAAATCAAGAAAAAAGAAAAGAGTTTTCAAATCGGAGTTAAACAAGATTCTCAAGGGTCGTCCCAGGAATCTCTCAAGGGATCCTAATTGTGATTGAGTATCTTCAAAAATATATCCTAATCCTACTGCAGGCTGTAGTGGTACTCTAGTTCGAAGACCACTATACAAACTCGACCTGTATGGGCCACCATTAAAAACGTGTCACGACCTGTACCCTAGAGTTAGGGCACGAGAACGTAACAACGCCCAGCCTACGCCGCAGTATCGACGGTAGAACGCTGTCCTAGGTCTCAATACATCTAACAGTATAAGACTAAACAGTTTATACTCCCCGAATGGGGGTGACATAGCAGAATGTAAACTCAATCACATCTAAGGTAGAACATAAAGGAAGATAGATAAAACATGAAATCGAAAAGAGATACAACAGATAGAAGTCTAAGTGTCTAAGATACAAACTCAGAATATATCTCAAAACCCAAATACAGTAATCCATAAATACAACTCAAGATGACTGAAAATAAACTATAAGCAAAAACCCTAGCTATCTATGCAACCTCGACTGTCTCCTCTAGGCTAGCAGGCAACCTCCAGGCTATCTGTAAAATTTATCAACAGGTCCAGTCAGGACAGGAGCGAGCACATTACATCTCAACAGTTCATAGCAGGTTAGAAAATATAATCATGCAATAAAGTAAGATATAGATACTGAAGGAAATACAGTATGTAAACAGAGAGAGAATTGTAATAGAAATATCTACTATAAGTAGAGAGCTACCCGTGACTAGTGATTTAGAGTACAAAGTCGACATGTGAACGGCTTGATTTGTACATGGCTATACTAAAGAGGCGTACATGGCTATTCTACTTTGGAATTGTTCACATGGCTATTTATACTCCCCCGTACCCCCAACTAATACACAAGGATCCAAACAAATTATGTTACGTACATGCTTCTATGTAACAGCCCCCGAAGGGTGATAAGCCTTCGAAAGGTGATATGCCCCCAAAGGGTGATAAGCCTCCGAAAGGTGATAAGCCCCCAAAAGGTGATAAGCCTCCGAAAGGTGATAAGCCCCCAAAGGGTGATAAGCCTCCAAAAGGTGATACATAGTAGTCCCACAAATGGGATAAGGATTCAAAGAAGACTCTGTGATCATATGGGTATATGTCACAAGTGATCAAAGAACCAAAGAAGCATATGATACGCTATGTAAGTGAAACGCACAGAACATAGAGTACCCGATGCTCCCTGAAGGGATAACATCTCAAGAAGAGATCCGTATAGTACTAATCTGTGTGACCAACGTGACAGTATCAAGTAAAGTAATTTAATGCATGAAATAATTCTAAGCAGGATATGAAATGATCAGAGAATGTACTCGCCTGATATCTGAATGTCCAAGGTAAAGATACTGTCCGATGAGAGGTGTCTGGCTCCTAATTAGAACAGCACAAGTCACAACATGTCCAGAAGGGTAATATAAAGTACTACAATGCATTCTACATGAATCTAGGTCAAACTAGGCCAAAGTCAACCCTTGGTCAACTCTGGTAAACTGCACTAGTCAAACTAGGTTAAACTAGGTCATGTCCTAACCCAAGAAGTCTTACTAGGCCTAACCAAGACTATCCTAGCAAGCACACATCAATACAAGGCTATACAAGCCAACATACACCCAACTCTATATAGCATGCAATTATTCAATACTCAAATAGGCAAGAATTCACATTGGATATACACTAGGTAATCTATTACTTTAAGCTATATATGTCAACACATATATACACATGCATATATTGGTATTCAATATTAGGTTCATGGCATTTCAAATGGTTATATAAACTTATATATTACAACACAATATGCTAACATATATATAATATACATACATAGCTAAGTTAACTATATTCATAAATACTTATTTAAGAGGCTATGTGTGTGTATGTGAACATGGCAAAGGGGCAAGTGAGGGTTAAATGGGCATACATAGTATATACATATCAAAGAGTGTCAAAGTGTAAGTGAACAATGTGTCAAGTGTGATAGTGTCAACATAGTGTAAGGGGGTACATGAGGTAATATAGGATTGGTGTTAACATAGAACATTATATCTCATTAACTTGTATATTGCATACATTACATCTATTATTACATTACATTCATGCTTGCATTCATTCATTATTCATTTATTCTCTTGCACTACTATATGCACCATACATTACATACTATGGAACCTACATATTCATTACAAGCCATACTTATACATGCTTACATTAGATAGGATACTTACACCTCACACATCATTTATTTAACTATTTACTCATACTTGCATTCTCTATTTAGTTACATAATGTATATACATTAACATGGGTTAAAATTAAATAGAACATTATATTACACACAAGGGTGCACAAAATGTATATGCCGAATAGTAACTCCTACTAATAATCAATACTGTACCATCTCAGCATGAATTAAAATCTAGGATTAAAGTATGTTATAGATCTATGTGTTAGCTTTCCGAAACTTCAAACAGATCGCATTTTCGTTTCCGAAAACTCCCGAAATCGCGAAAACACCGAGAACGCGTTTGTCTTTCGTACAGCTGACACTAAAATAATTCTCCAGAAAGTTACAGAAAGAATTAGGCCTATTAATACATATTTTTGGAAAGCTAACTTCAATACGCTTCTTTTAAAAAAGGAGATTAAACCGAGCTTTGAGCTAGAAGTTATGACATTTCTAAGTTAGGGCTGAAATTAAAAACGTGGATAAAAATCATGACGGATTTGGGTAGTTTGAGACAAAAGAACACAAGTATATAACATAATATATCAAGAACTCACTCTCTACACTAATATATATATATGAGACACTATAGAACACATCTCCAATACAAAAATATGAGATTAAACATGTAATATTTCATTCATACATAACAACAACACATAGTGTGTCCAAATTTGGGATTTTCCCACATGGACACAACCACAACACAAAGGACACTCCTATGACCTCCAAATGGACACAAAATGGACACAAATGGAGATACAACCATGGGGGTCCTTCTTATGGGTTTAAAATAGACCTATATGCATGAGAAAATGAAAAGGAGAAGGGATTTATACCTCCTGGTAGATCGAATCGAAGAAAAGCCTTCCCGGAGCGACACCGACACGTAGAGATTCCAAAAGGACACGAACGAGCTCCGAATCCTCCCAAACTTGGGTAGCTTCCTCCTTGGCTAGAATGGAGAAGGAAAGAAGAAGATTTGGTGGCGAAATGGAAGGATTTAGTGGAGAAATTGCTAGGGATTGCTCTCTAGGAATTTGGAGAAGAACAAGAGAGAGAGTGTGGATGAGAATAATGAAATGAACTTGAGCCTATCCTCTCCCAAAGTGGCTGGCCATATGGGGCTATTTGTCCTATTATGGTAAGGTCCAAAATGCCCCCACTAACCTATTCTATGAGTATTAGGAAAGGGTTAATTGGTTGGGGCTAAATTAGTCATTCTAAAGTCTCTAATCACACTAACCTTATCCATAATAATTAGTCTAACCTCTAACTAAAATATTTCTATCATGTGGACTAAAATTAATATCATGTGGGCCATGTCTAACTAGTGTGTGGGTCCCACTAGAGTCAAACTACCCCCGGGTCCCCGTTTCAAGTCGGATTGAGTTGAAATTCGAACCCGACTCAAATAACCCCAAAACAATATCATAAATAATAAAATAATATCAAAATAATTCAAAGAGGTCAAATGTAAAAATATCCTTAGGCCAAAAATGATATTAAAATATTATAATCATATGGTTAGGCTCTAGGTCAAACAGTCTCTAGGGTTTCACTAGCAAAACGTCAAAACCACAAGTCATTGATTTAAATAATTTTAAAATAATTTAAAATCACCAAAAATCATATCATGAATTAAATATCATTATTAAAATAATTATAAATATGAAATTTCAAAATTACCCTCATTTGGGAAACTGGGTGCTACATGGATTGTACCTTAATGTATGTAGCTGGCTGTGTCTGTTCCCCGCTTCCCAGTATTCTGGTTCTGTGGCGTGACAGCTGGCCTGCTTATCTTGAGAAAAAGAACACAGGTCTTACAAATCTTATAATTTATTTAGAAATATTTTGGGAGTTATAAGCCCTTTTGGTCTCTGTTAACCAACGTTGAGCTAACCTTTTTATCAACTGGAAAAAGAAAATGGTTTGTCCTCTCATCATTTCCCCCTCCCTCTCTCTCTCTCCACCTCCACCTCCGCCCCCATCCCGACACACTCATAGCCTATCTTTCCTTTTCGTTAGGGCCGACCCTGGTCCAGGACAACCACGACAACCGTCCAGAGTCAACGGATCTGGAGAACCCAAAAAATCAATTTGATTATAAATATATTAATATTTTTGTATCTAAAATAGACCTAATATGTTTCCTGGGTCCTACTTAATACAAAACAATTATGATATATTAGTTACTATTTAGGGTTACAAATATTAGGTCCTTACTTCAATTTTTGGTGATGACAATTTTTTTAATGGGACTCTCATTTGGAAGTTGGTCTTGGATTCCTATGAGCTCAGGCCCGACCCTACATTTTTCTCCACTTCGAACTGTCTCCATCTCATCCTCCCTCCCTCACTTGTCCTTCTCCCTTTCCCATTCTTTACCCGTATAGTATATGTAACAACCCGATCCCAATATGCTGGGTCCAGTCGAATAATGTACAGCCTGTACCGTTATGAGACGGTGGCAGTAAGCGATATCAATCAGTAGTATACCAGCACAACTTTGTAGATTACGGAAATAAAACTTTATTTAAAATAATTGAATTGCAAACCAAGTGTCTAACTGAAGAATACAAGCAGGAAAATTGTTAAGTTATTACACTCCGTTCTTTTATTACAACTTCCAAATAAAGAAAGAAACTCGACAAATAGGTGCATCTAGAACTCCTGGGTCCTCTGTCCTAGTTCAGTAATCTCTTCGGAAGCCAAGTCGGGTCCGTAGTAAGAACTAAAAGCAAGCTCCTCATCATCACAGTCACCTAAAAATATTGATCCCAAGCGAGGAGGAAAACAAGAACATATATATACATTCCAGCATTCTAATGAATAATTAAAATGAGACAAGAAACAATTTTATAACATAATTTGTTTACTAAATAATAATAAAGAAGCAGTGAAGCAATAAATCTCTGGGAACAAAAATGATGCAATCTATATCTAGCGATAGTGTTTTGAGCGTACAACATCCTGCGGCGGGCTGGGGATGGAGGCAATATGTGTTCTAGTGAACACGGTCCGACTTCATCCCAAGTGGGTTGGGCTTTCGCTATCCACAATTAGACAGTAGGGGGCTTTGACCACAGGTGTTAACACTACTCCCCAATCCCAAGTCAATGAGTCAATCAAGCAATCAATTGGGTCCGAGAAGGATCCCGTGGATCAAGTGTCGATACAATAGTTCTACGATGCATTGAGTTTAATTATTAACTAAACACAAGTTTGAATAAATATAAACTTGTCTTGGTTTTTCGATGCTCGTAAGGGGGATAGGGAATTCGGCCTCAAACTTAGGACTTGGAACCTACATTAATTTAATAATCTGGTTTAGAAACCATTCTAAAGGTTTTAACTATTAATGCCAACGATTAACTTAAAGATCAATTATTATTAACAAGGCTTAATTTTAGAAAAGTAAAGCTACAATTGTTTTAATACTTTAAACCACGTATAATATTTGGTAAAAATAATTTCCTAATAAAACTATTATTTTTGTGAATAATGGGAGAAATACTATATTTTATTTATTATTAAATAATAAACGGTTTTTCATAAATTGATACTCCAATACTTATATAAAATACACGGAACGTATTTTTGAAATTAAATAGTGTTTTATTTGCATAAACTAGCTATGGTATTTTTAATAGATAATTTAAAATATATAAATACCATTTTAATAATTATAAACTACGAAATTAATTATTTAGTAATGCCTAAGATTTTAGAAATATATATATATATATATATATATATATATATATATATATATATATATATATATATATAAGGGCAGTAATTAAATACCGTCATAAAAACTTATTTGCTAACAAATCATTCATAACGAATTTACTACAAAACATTTGTATTAATACTTAATGAGAAAACCTTTAATTACGTGAATAATTAAATAATTTAATAAGAAATAATAGCTAACACTTATTTCCTAAAATATAAACTATATTTCTATGAATCTAATTACTTGCCTATAATTTGTTAGCAAAATAATTACAGTTTTCTTTCATAAAAACTAATATCTATTCTGAATAATTATGCACATAAACTGACAATTATAATGGCATCACTATTATTATTAGCAATAATGTTCTGAGCATTATCCACTAATTGATTTAATTAATCCTAACAATTATCACTAACTCAAAATAGGAAACTATCTATCCTGGAATTGACAGAGCTTCATTCTGTCAATTTCGGTCGAACAGAAAGTTAGTTTCTCTCATATTCTTTATTATGGAACTGAACAGGATTTTGACAGAAACTTTACCGAAAAGTTGGGGAAGGAGTACCGAGGGGAGGCCTCGGACTCGGGTCGTATAAACGACGGAACGTTGACGCACGCGCGCAGGGCACGCGAGCGAGATCGGCTCACGCGCGCACGAGACATGCGGGGACATGCGGAACCGCGCACGCACGTGGGGAGACGGGGCGCTGGCGCACCGGCGGACGAGCGCCGGTGTGCGCACGGATGCGCGCTGGTTCGTGTACGGGAGCATGCTGGTGCAGCGACGGGGTCCGACGGCGGCTGGCGACCACGGGGTCGCCGGCTAGGCGCAGGAGGGAGGGGGCGGGGTCGTCGCTCGGGCGCGGGGGTCGTCGGCCGGGCACGAGGAAACTTCCCAAGAGGGGTGTTAGGTGGAGCGGGAAGAGATGGGTTTTATTTCTGTGTGGTTGGATTTGGGAATGGAGGAGTAGGAAAGAAGATGCAAAAGAAAAAGTTGGTGAAGCTTCTGTAATTTTTTGGTAGAGAAGAAAAGTTTCTGATGGGTTATACATAAGAGGGGGGTTCTGCGCGGAAGGGGCGGATCTGAGCGGGAAAGTGGGATGGAACGGGTAGTGGGTAGAATGGGTAGGCTTAAGTTAATTGGATTTTGGGTTAACGGGCTGGATAGGGAACGAGTTACACTAATGGGTAACGACTCCACTACGGACTCGACTAAAAGGCCTTAAATAAAATCAATAAAACATTGCAAGTTAATTAATCTTTCATGAACAAAAACAAAAATATTTTTCCCATATTTCGACTAATATGTTATATTAATAATAATAATAATAATAATAACAATAATAATAATAATAATATTATTATTATTATTATTATTATTATTATTATTATTATTATTATTATTATTATTATTATTACACATTATACTATAATTACTATGCAATAAATATGATAAAACCTATTTAGTAATTAAGTCCAAAATTATGGATTTTACAGTATAGGAAAATGTTGTAATTGATTGATGAGATCATTTCATTGATAGTCTCATAGGCTTTATATAGCCTTTACATAATAGAATATCCAATGGAATATCCTGTGGCATATTCTGGCATCTCAAATATGTCCTCAGGATATTCCCATACTAAATATAACATATTCTCATACAAAATGTACCATATTCCTATACTAAATATACCAACACTCTCCCTCAAGATGGACGAAAGATATTCACTATGCCCATCTTGTCACATCCTCTAATCATGCTCACAGTGCTAAGTTTCTTGGTCAGTCCGTATGCTACCTGATGCTTGGTTGGAATGTGGCCTAGCTCCAGTTATCCACTAACCAACTTCTCCTTGATGAAGAACCTATCGATCTCGATGTGTTTGGTCCTGTCATGCTGTACTGGTTGTCATACCACATCTTCATCTTGGCTCATTGATCCAGCTTCAGCTCCACCAGCATATTCTTTAACCAAAGCAGCTCTGCAACTCCCAAGGCCATAGCTATGTACTCTGCTTCAACTGTCGATCTGGTTACCACTGACTACTTTTTACTCCTCCAAGAGATCGGGTTGCCTCCTAAAAATATACAGTATCCTGAGGTAGACCTCCTGTCATCAGCACAACAAGCCCAGTCATAATCACAGTAGCCCTCAATGTCCATGTGATTATTCTTCCTGAACATCAGTCCCTTCCTGGGGGCGCCCTTCAAGTATCTCAAAACCTGGTTGTCACGACCCGCACCCAGTGTGAGGGTACGAGTACGTAACAGCGCCCAGCCTACGTCGTAGTGTCGACGGTAGAACGCTATTCTAAGTCATGAATATAACTAACACAATATAAAATACTCTCCAACTGGAGGCCAAGTCACAGAAGGTACAACTCAATCACAATCTAGAGGTAGAATATAGCACGATGGAATAGATAAGAAAATCCTCAAAACTGAGGTACAAATAGAAGTGAAATAAATCAAAGTTAACAAACACAAGTCTCAACATCTCTATAATAATACAACTATAAAATCAAAGACAACAACTAACATGAAAAGAAAGAACAGTCTAGACTATCTATATTATGCATGGGTATCATCCTCAGCAGCTGCCTGAACCTCCCCTGGGGTCCAGGTCGTGAGTGTCATCTAGGCATGCTCTATAGTAAGGGGTGCAGGGTTCCTCATCATCCTCTGCAAAAATTTTAACAGGTCCAGTCAGGACGAGAGCGAGCACAATACATCTCACGCAGATCATAACAGGTTAGAAAATATAAACATGCAAGAGAGTACGATACATAAAAACTGAAAGAATATACATGATGTAAAAGAGAGAACTGTAATGAAAATATCTACTATAAGTAGAGAACTATCAGTGACTAGTGATGTAGAGTACAAAGTCGACATATGAACGGCTAGAATTGCACATGAATATACTAAAGAGACTCACATGGTTATACTACTTTGGAATTGTTCACATGACTATTTGTCACGACCCACACCCTAGAGTTAGGGCACGAGAAGTGGGTACGTCCAGCCTACGCCGCAGTATCGGCGGTAGAACGCTGTCCTAGGTCTCATGCATCTAACAGTATAAGGCTAAACAGTTTATACTCTCTGAATGGGGGTGACATAGCAGGTACAGACTCAATCACATCTAAGGTAGAGCATGATAAGGATAGATAAAACATGAAATCCAAAAGAGGTACAACAGAGAGAAATCTAAGTGTCTAAGATACACAAATCCAGAAATACATCTCAAATCTTCAAACTCAGATACAGTAATCCATAAAGTAAATACAACTCCAGACAATTAAAATAACTATCTAAACAACCTCTAATGTGTCTCCTCTAGGCTAGCAGGCAATATCCAAGCTATCTGTAAAATTTATCAACGGGTCCAGTCAGGACAGGAGCGAGTACAGTACATCTCAACAATATCATAACAGGTTAGGAAATATAAACATGCTAGAGAGTAAGATACAGGATCTGAAGAAATAACATGATGAAAAAGAGAGAGACTGTAAGTAAATTGCTACAATATATAGAGAACTATCAGTGACTAGTGATTCAGAGCACAAGATGGTTATGTAAACGGCACGATGTTGTACACGAGTAATCTACAGAGGTTGTACATGAGTAATCTACTGGATTGATTACATAACCACTTCTACTCCCCCGCCCCAATCAATACACAAGGATCAAGCTAAGTTATGTTATTGCACACGAAGTATAGTCGCACACGAGATCATGTGAATACATGAATATATACGATTTCACACGATTTGTACACGAATGTCATGAATACAAGGAGTACACGATGCTCACGATAAAGTACACGAACACGAATACCCGATGTATTCGCTAAGGGGATAACATCGCACAACAAGATGCATATAGTACTAATCCGTGTTTCCAACGTGTCAGCATCATGTAAAGTAATCTAAAGCAGGAAATATAATCCTAAACAAGATATGAAATGATCAGAGAATGTACTCGCCTGATATCTGAATGTCCAAGGTAAAGATACTGTCCGAGGAGAGGTATCTGGCTCCTAATTAGAACAGTACAAGTCACAACATGTCCAGAAGGGTAATATAAAGTACTACAATGCATTCTACATAAATTTAGGTCAAACTAGGCCAAAGTCAACCCTTGGTCAACTCTGGTCAACTGTAGTAGTCAAACTAGGTCAAACTAGGTCATGTCCTAACCCAGCAAGTCTTACTAGGCCTAACCAAGACTATCCTAGCAAGCACACATCAATACAAGGCTATACAAGCTAACATACATCCAACTCTATATAGCATGCAATTATTCAATACTCAAATAGGCAAGAATTTACATTGGATATACACTAGGTAATCTATTACTTTAAGCTATATATGTCTACACATATATACACATGCATATATTGGTATTCAATATTAGGTCTATAATCATGGCATTTCAAATGGTTATATAAACTTATATATTACAACACAATATGCTAACATATATATAATATACATACATAGCTAAGTTAACTATATTCATAAATACTTATTTAAGAGGCTATGTGTGTGTATGTGAACATGGCAAAGGGGCAAGTGAGGGTTAAATCGGCATACATAGTGTATACATATCAAAGAGTGTCAAAGTGTAAGTGAACAAAGTGTCAAGTGTGATATTGTCAATATAGTATAAGGGGGTACATGAGGTAATATAGGATTTGTGTTAACATAGAACATTATATCTCATTAACTTGTATATTGCATACATTACATCTATTATTACATTACATTCATGCTTGCATTCATTCATCATTCATTTATTCTCTTGTACTACTATATGCACCATACATTACATACTATGGAACCTACATATTCATTAAAAGCCATACTTATACATGCTTACATTAGATAGGATACTTACACCTCATACATCATTTATTTAACCATTTATTTATGCTTGCATTCTCTATTTAATTACATAATATATATATATTAACATGGGTTAAAATCAAATAGAACATTACACACAAGGGTGCACAAAATGTATATGCCGAATAGTAACTCCTACTAATAATCAATACTGTACCATCTCAGCATGAATTAAAATGTAGGATTAAAGTATGTTATAGATCTATGTGTTAGCTTTCCGAAACTTCAAACGGATTGCGTTTTCGTTTCCAGAAACTCCCGGAATCGCGAAAACACCGAGAACGCGTTTGTCTTTCGTACAGTTGACACTCAAATAATTCTCCAAAAAGTTACAGAAAGAATTACGCCTATTAATACATGTTTTTGGAAAGCTAACTTCAATACTCTTCTTTTAAAAAAAACAGAAGATTAAACCGAGCTTTGAGTTAGAAGTTATGATATTTCTAAGTTAGGGCTAAAATTAAAAACGTGGATAAAAATCATGACGGATTTAGATAGTTTGAGCCAAAAGAATACACAATATATATCCTAATTATCCACAACAATAATGAAAATAATAATATGAGGAACCACACTCACAAACTTGATTATATAATCATCATGAACCATTTATAACATATATATATATATATATATATATATATATATATATATATATATATATATATATATATATATGTATATATATATATATATATATGTATATATATATATATATATATATATATATTTATATATTTATATATATATATAAAAAAATAAAAAAAATATATATATATATATGTAGGATCGTTGAGCACTTCTAGAGGGGGGTGAATAGAGTGCGTGTGTGCAGCGGAAATAAAATCACCAATTAAAAATTAAACTATGGCAATGATGTAAGAGCAGTAAATAAAGATAGGAGAATCAAACTCAGTAACACAGCGATGTATACTGGTATCCCTCTGAGAGGACTAATCCAGTCTCGAGTACTCTTGCTCGATGTTAATCCACTAAAGGCACAAGCTTTAACTGAGTGCTTGCAACTCTTACACCACCGTGCTTGTTGACGAGTGCACGACCAACTCCAACACACACCGTGCTTGGTGACGAGCGCACGACCAGCTCCACAACGAGAATTTGTTGTTGAAACTTGACGACCTCTTTACAACTCTGAATAACCAAAAGACTTCTAAATCAAATCTGATAGTACTGGCTTTTGGCTAAGAGAAGTATATGTGAGATTTGAAATTTTTAGATCACTAGAAAACACTTGAGATGAATAGAGAAGAGAATGAAGAATGAATTGATGTTTTGAAATGAAAAGTTCTTCTCTATTTATAGGTGTTTTCACCAACCGAACTCGGACAGAACTCGGACAGAGTTCGGATGCAAATATCTCACAAAATAGACGTTGCTCGCAGATTTGGAGGCAACTGAAGTTTGAATACAAACTGACCGAACTCGGTCAGAGTTCGGGCCGAACTCGGGCCAAACTCGGCTCGGAGTTCTGTCAGGAGATATAATAAAATTCTTTTGTAAAAACAGTTTACAAACATGTTTTTGGTAATTTGTAAAAGCATTTGAAAAGGAATATTTTCGAAATATATTTTTGAAATATTTGTAATCGAAAATATGAAGGGTAAAAATAGGTTTAGAGAAGGAGAATAATTTTAACCCTAAGCCAGTAATACCATACTTGATTTTACAAGGAAATTCCTAGACTCAATAAAGTGTAAAAATACAGAATAAAAGTAGAAAAGAGTCTTCAGAATTTTTGATGACTTTGACGCTTGGATTTATGCAGTACATCGTCCGTTGAATAAGATTTCATGTATCCTGAAATAGTTAGCAGCATTTTCTATATTTTGTGTATGGACTAAAGTATAAGTTGATTATCGAAATCGGGTGTGACCATGGAATGGGCCAACAATCTCCCCCATTTTGATAATTGACAAACTTGAGTCTATACCAAAATATATTTATAAAAAATAAAACAACATATCAAAATACCTGAAAAAAATTTGTTCTAGCCTTGCATTTGTGATATTTTTGGGTATACTCATTTTCTCTCCCTTTGTCAAGTACTAAAATGAATCGGCTCCCCCGTAAATCATGAAGCCAACAATAGAAAAGACAAGACAAAGTGAAAGAAAAAATAGTAATCACAGCATAGATAAGTGAAATGCAATAAACTGAAAGATCATAAATTTTCCACTAGAAAGTCAACTAGTACAACTGATAAATGTCTAACTGAAAGAGTTTAGACATGAAAGTAAAAAGTACTACATGAACAGCATCAAAACTAAACAAAACTAAATCCACTATCCTATGGCTGAATCCACATCACATCTCTGCGTCGTCTGCACCGGGAGGATCATGAGGGAAATAGGCAGTGGTTGGGTCGAAGTACTGAAAAGTAGTCTCATCAGTAAACGAGGACCAGAAAAAGCAGGATGTGGAAGGATAGTGAGTGGATGAACTGGATCATGCACCAGGCTGTAATGGAGATCGGCAATGCTGTTTCTCAGCACCTGGGCCTGAGAAATATGCCGAAACTCGGAGTCTTGATAACGTTGTGTGGATACGGCAACGAAATCATCAAACCGCTGGTAGAATGCCTGATCAAGTCCAGGGGCAGGGGCCGGAGCAGGAGGAGCATCTGCTGGAGGGGCCTCAGCATCAGCTACTGGGTCAGCAGGAGCAGCACCGGGAGGTTGAGGAAACCGACGAGAGCGGGTCAACTCAACAGGTGGAGAAGAAATAGCACACGTTTCAAGATCAATCTCGAAACGGCGAAAAATACTCGCAAGGTGCATAGGAAAAACAAGGTTCCTACCTGCATTCTTGCAGTTGAGCATCCAAGACATCATGGTTTTTGGAATGGAGAAAGGAATTCCAAAATGAATGTGATACATAGCAGAGAGTTCCAAAAATGTGACCTCATCGGTAGAGCCTTTCTTCGGAAGAAGGGCCGAGAAAATCATACGATGAAGTTCGTAAAAATTCTGGTTAAGATGTCTAGAAAATATTCTCCGAGGAGGAGGAGTAGGGTGACAAATCAATTCCCTAAAAGAAGCTAAAGTGACATCGGCAGGGAACTGAATATGGTGGATGTCAACAAGAGCATCACCAAGATCAGGAACGTGAAAATATTCACTGATATCGGTGGCACTAAATTCTAGTTCCTGTCCAGCAACGCAGGAATAGAAATTTCCGTTTTGTTGTACTTGCAAATTGCAGTAGAACATACGGACAGCATTGTCGAAAATACTATCTTGGACCTCGAAAAAGTCGCGAAATCCAAGTTGATCAAAAACAGGAGCATATTCAAAGAAGATTGTAAAGTTGACAAAGGCTCCAGTACAAATACGACGTAAAGAAAAGGAATCAAACCAGAGATTGGAGAAGTCTCTGTCGGGAAACAGAGTGCCATCATATTCCTCGGGATCTCTAGGTTTGGCTGGACTGAAGAGACTAGCCGGAGTGTAGTCGGATGAGGAGGAAGCACCCTGAGAAGAATTTCCTTGTTGACGCTTCGGAGCCATGAAGAGATGGAGGAAGATCGTCGATGCCTTGCAAAGAAGGAGGAGGAAAGTCTTCTGGAAGGAGGTGGAACTATTTCACGTTTTGGTGTGGAGAAATAGTGGAAGAAAGGATGGGATTTATAGGTGCTAGGGCCGGCTGTTCGGTTCTGGAGCCATCACAGCGCCGACCGAACTCGGTCCGAATTCGGTCCGAACTCGGTCAGAGTTCGGGCCGAGTTCGGCCACTTGCATTCCCGAGATAGTTAAAGCAGTCAGGTAAGTAAAGATTGTAATAAATAATGTTTGACTGGTTTATTAACTAATTGTTGTTATTTTTAGGTTAACTGTAGGGATTGTCCCAGCTAACGGTGGTTCACCGGGGAACTCTTAAGTACCGCTTCGCTTCGACCGTAGCCGTGGTGACAGACATATCCTTTGTAAGTTTGTCCCCAAAAATAATTTTTATTAGATAATAAATTACCAAGTCATAAATACAGTATTTAATTACTATATGTTTTAAGAATCCGAGAATTCAAGAATGCCGAGCTCACGCCTCAAGATGTTAAAACGGTCTTCAGCCAATGGTTTAGTGAAAATATCTGCTAGTTGATGTTCAGTATCAATAAATTTTAAGCAAATATCCCCGTGTTGTTGATGATCACGTAAAAAATGATGTCTAACTTCTATGTGCTTTGTGCGTGAATGACAGATAGGGTTCTTAGTTAAATTAATTGCACTAGTGTTATCACAATATATAGGAACATTTGTATAGTGCAGATTGTAGTCCTCTAAGGTTTGCTTCATCCACAAAATTTGAGCACAACAACGTCCTGCGGCGATATACTCAGCCTCAGTTGTTGATAATGCTACTGAATTTTGTTTCTTGCTAAACCAAGAGACTAGGGCCTTTCCCAAGAAATGACATGTACCACTGGTACTTTTACGGTCCACTTTACATCCAGCAAAATCCGCATCCGAGTAACCTATGAGGTCAAAGGATTTGGTTTTGGGATACCATAAGCCAACTGTAGAAGTTCCTTTAAGGTATCGGAAGATACGCTTAACGGCACTAAGATGTGATTCCTTAGGGTTTGCCTGATATCGTGCACATATGCAAACACTAAACATAATATCAGGACGACTAGCAGTTAAATATAATAAACTACCAATCATACCTCGATACTTACGCTGATCAACAGGTTTGCCACTTTCATCAGCATCAAGCTTTGTAGATGTAGCCATAGGAGTCCCAATTGGCTTCACATTCTCGAAGTCGTACTTCTTTAGTATGTCCTTCGTGTACTTGGCTTGGTTGATGAATGTTCCGTTTGAGTGTTGTTTGATTTGCAATCCTAAGAAGAAGTTCAGCTCTCCCATCATGCTCATTTCAAATTCACTCTGCATATACTTGGCAAATTCTTGACAGAGTTGTTCATTAGTAGAACCAAAGATGATGTCATCTACATAAATTTGTACTAGAAGTATATCATTATTCATAGATTTAATAAAAAGAGTAGTATCAATCTTGCCTTTTGAAAAACCATTATCAAGTAAGAAGGCGCTTAGGCGTTCATACCAAGCACGAGGTGCTTGTTTGAGTCCATAAAGTGCTTTCTTAAGCTTGAAGACGTGATCAGGTTTTTGAAAATCTTCAAAACCAGGGGGTTGTTTCACAAAAACTTCTTCTTTCAAAAATCCATTTAGAAATGCGCTTTTCACGTCCATTTGAAAAAGTTTGAAATCATTAAAACAAGCAAAAGCGCAAAACATGCGAATGGCTTCTAGTCTAGCAACAGGAACATAGGTCTCATCATAATCAATTCCTTCTTCTTGATTATAATCTTGTGCAACTAGACGTGCTTTGTTGCGTAGAACTTGACCATCTTCACTAAGTTTATTTCGGAACACCCATTTGGTACCAATTATCGATTGACCAATAGGTTTAGGAACGAGTTCCCAAACTTGGTTTCTCTCAAATTGATTAAGTTCCTCTTGCATAGCAGAAATCCAAAATTCATCAGAAAAAGTCTCATCAATATTCTTAGGTTCTATTTGAGAAATAAATGCTACATTAGCTGCTACTTCAGAATCTCTAAGAGATGAACGAGTACTTACACCTTTGGATACATCACCTATTATGAGAGTTTCTGGATGATCCGGTTTGAATCTTAATGATTCGAATCTTTGGGCTATACCTTTCACAAGGCTCTTCTCAGTTCCTGCATCTTCGGAACTTTTATCAGTTCTTGCCTCTTGGGTAGGATCTTTCTCAGAACTCTTCTTTGTCTTTGTAGGTGCATCTTTATCATCACTGTCGCTAGATCTATGACTATTCAACTCATCAAAGGTAACATTAATACTTTCTTCAACAATCAAAGATCTTTTATTAAAAATTCTATATCCTTTACTCTTAGCAGCATATCCGAGAAATATCCCGTCATCTGCTTTCGAGTCGAACTTACCCAAGTTATCCTTGGTGTTCAGGATGAAACAGCGACAACCAAAAACTTTAAAATAAGATATGTTTGGAATTCTTCCAAACCAAAGCTCATATGGTATTTTCTTCGATATAGGTCGAATTAACACCCTATTTAAAATATGACAGGCTGTACTAACAGCTTCTGCCCAAAAATATTTAGGAAGATTATGCTGATTAAGCATGACTCTAGCCATTTCGCTTAGAGTACGGTTCTTCCGCTCCACAACACCATTCTGTTGGGGAGTTCTAGGACAAGAAAATTCGTGGTAGTATCCACTATCATCACAAAACTTTTTGAAATCAGTATTTTCGAATTTGCCACCATGATCACTTCGGATACGAGTAATCATGAAGCCTTTTTCGTTTTGAACCTTTTTACAAAATATCTGAAATTCAAAAAATGCATCACTTTTGTTTGATAAAAAGTAAACCTATGTAAAACGAAAGAAATCATCAACAATGACAAAAGCATAGAGTTTACCGCCAAGACTAGCGACTCTACTAGGACCAAATAAATCCATATGAATCAACTGCAAAGGTCTCGAAGTACTTACAGCGTTGATGGATTTAAAAGAAGACCTATGTGCTTTGTTCTTTTCACAGTCAGCACATACCATGTCTCTCTTGAAAGGAATTTCTGGGAGTCCTTTTACCAACTTCTTTGTGTTCAGACGTGAGATAGTATCCATGTTTGCATGTCCTAGTCTCATGTGCCATAGCCAGCTTTCATTTTGATTGGCTACTAGATACCTTCCTGTATTATTAGTATTCTCCAAAAAGAAAACATATATATTGTCTTCTCTAATCCCTTTATATATGGGATCACCAGATGACATATCATATATAGTACATTTATCTTTCACAAAATTGATACCATAACCATTATCTGCCAAATGACTTATGCTCAATAGGTTATGCTTCAATTCGGTTACTAGACAAACATCTTTTATTATTGGATAAGGAGACATACCTACAGTACCATTACCTATAATATCACCTCTCAAGTTATTTCCGAAGGAGACGTATCCTTCTTTCTTCATCGATAGCGTAGCGAATAAAGATGCATCACCAGTCATGTGTCGCGAACATCCGCTATCGAGAATCCACTTGCTTCTAGCATGAGAGGGTTGAGGGTCCACCTACAAGACAAGTAGATGAATCCTTTGGTACCCATTTTCTGAAGGGTCCACTCAGATTAGCCTTAGGTTTCCAAACTAGAGTATGGTTATCAACAAGCTTTCTTGCTATACAATATTGTGATATATGACCGTGTGTACCACAGTATGTGCAAGTCAGTTTAGTGGAATAAACTGTGTTTGCAGGCTTGTTCTGTTTGGAAAACCTATAAGTGAAAGCATAATAGTGTTCGTGTTTCCTTTGTGCTTTCTTGTTTTTAGTCCTTTTTGGTGTATGCTTTGCATTAGGACTAATCTTGGGCTGTGTCACAGGTATTGCCTGTTTGCCCAACTTGATTTCTAACTTTTTAGAAATCGCTACAGACTCTTCGTATCTTGCAGTCATATCAAGGAGTCTTTGTTCAGTTACTAGGTGCAACTTCTTCTCTATGTCATAAAGTTTGTGTATTTTGACATAGTCTTTTTCTTTCTTTTTAATGTTGAGGATAGCCTCTTGATAGTCTACTTTAAGTTTGGCTATCTCTTCCGTGTTACCGGTAGTAGATGTCTCTTTAATGTCTTCAAGTAAATTAGACAATCTAGCTATCTCAGCTGTGTGTGCCTTAATCTCTTTTCGAGATTGCTTATACTTGTCGAGCACAGTTTTGTGATCTTCAAGTAAATCGCTAAAGGCAGTCTCTAGTTCATCAAAAGTAAAATCATCAAACAGAGGATTAGATGATACATTTTCGAATGCCATAAGACAAACATTTGCATTGCTGCAAGGTCTGTCTTCTTCTTCTGAGTCACTGGCATCACTCTCGTGCCAGATGCTTGTGTTGGCATACTTTCGGCCAGATGTGGATCTTCTGTTTGATCTTGACCGATCATATGGACTGCTCTTCTTGGTAGCTGGACAGTCCTTCTTCATGTGCCCTGATTTCTTGCATCCGAAGCATATAGTCTCGTCTTCATTGCTTTCTTGGATGTCTTTCTTCTTTCTGCTTGTGAACTTTAGATATTTCTTGAAGTTCTTCACAAGTAAGGCATGTTCATCACCACTTGATGATTCTTCATCTGAGTCATTGCATGTTGATTTTCTTGCTTGAGCTTTGAAGGCGATAGTCTTTTCTTTTGGTGTGGCCTCTTCAAAGTCTTGCAAGTCGAGCTCATGAGTCATCAATTTGCCCATCAGTGTTTCTAGAGTCATCGTGGTGAGATCGTTTCCTTCAATGATTGCTGTGGCTTGGATTCCAGTTCTTTGTTAGAGCCCTCAGCACTTTCCTGATTTTCTCATGGTTGCTGTAATCTTTACCAAGAGATTGAAGGGGATTAGTTATATCAAGGAAACGAGTAAACATCTGTGTAATTGACTCACCAGGTTTCATTTTAAAAGATTCATATTCCTGAGTCAGTCTACTGATTTTGGATTCCTTGACTTGGGAAGTCCCTTCATGGGTTACCTCAAGGAGTTTCCAAATTTCATGAGACGTCTTGCAGGTAGAAACTCTATTGAACTCGGTTTTGTCAATTGCACAGAATAGTGCATTGATGGCTCGAGCATCAAGACTAGCCTTTGCTTTTTCAGCATCGGTGTACTTGTCATGCGTCTTTTCCATAAGAATACCTTCAACCACTGTAGGTGGTGGTTTCTTATACCCATCAATGACTATTGACCATAAATCAAAATCTAGAGACTTTAAAAAGAAAGTCATACGTGTTTTCCAGTATGTATAGTTTGTTCCATCAAATAGGGGAGGTCTATTTGTGGATTGCCCTTCACCGTTGAATATAGATTTCACGGCTGCCATATATATACTCTCTAGGATATGTTATATAAGAATATAACCTGCTCTGATACCAATTGTAGGATCGTTGAGCACTTCTAGAGGGGGGTGAATAGAGTGCGCGTGTACAGCAGAAATAAAATCACCAATTAAAAATTAAACTATGGCAATGATGTAAGAGCAGTAAATAAAGATAGGAGAATCAAACTCAGTAACACAGCGATGTATACTGGTATCCCTCTGAGAGGACTAATCCAGTCTCGAGTACTCTTGCTCGATGTTAATCCACTAAAGGCACAAGCTTTAACTGAGTGCTTGCAACTCTTACACCACCGTGCTTGTTGACGAGTGCACGACCAACTCCAACACACACCGTGCTTGGTGACAAGCGCACGACCAGCTCCACAACGAGAATTTGTTGTTGAAACTTGATGACCTCTTTACAACTCTGAATAACCAAAAGACTTCTAAATCAAATCTGATAGTACTGGCTTTTGGCTAAGAGAAGTATATGTGAGATTTGAAATTTTTAGATCACTAGAAAATACTTAAGATGAATAGAGAAGAGAATGAAGAATGAATTGATGTTTTGAAATGAAAAGTTCTTCTCTATTTATAGGTGTTTTCACCAACCGAACTCGGACAGAACTCGGACAGAGTTCGGATGCAAATATCTCGCAAAATAGACGTTGCTCGCAGATTTGGAGGCAACTGAAGTTTGAATACAAACTGACCGAACTCGGTCAGAATTCGGGCCGAACTCGGGCCGAACTCGGCTCGGAGTTCTGTCAGGAGATATAATAAAATTCTTTTGTAAAAACAGTTTACAAACATGTTTTTGGTAATTTGTAAAATCATTTGAAAAGGAATATTTTCGAAATATATTTTTGAAATATTTGTAATCGAAAATATGAAGGGTAAAAATAGGTTTAGAGAAGGAGAATAATTTTAACCCTAAGCCAGTAATACCATACTTGATTTTACAAGGAAATTCCTAGACTCAATAAAGTGTAAAAATACAGAATAAAAGTAGAAAAGAGTCTTCAGAATTTTTGATGACTTTGACGCTTGGATTTATGCAGTACATCGTCCGTTGAATAAGATTTCATGTATCCTGAAATAGTTAGCAGCATTTTCTATATTTTGTGTATGGACTAAAGTATAAGTTGATTATCGAAATCGGGTGTGACCATGGAATGGGCCAACAATATATATATATATATATATATATATATATATATATATATATATATATATACATACACAAATCTATATATGTAACATGAACATATCTATAAGAGATACATGAATAAAATGTAAAGTACTCAAGAACACATCTCTACATATTCAAATCTGAGATTTAATATGAATTAATTCATTTAATCAATATTTTAAATATAAAGTGTGTCCAAGTTTGGGGGTTTTCCCCATGAACACAAGACACAACAATAATACAATAGAAATCCCTAAAGGACACATAATGGACACAAGAGGACACAAAATAGGGACACAACAATGGGGGTCATTCCTATGGTTAAAACTTTTCTAAATGCAAAATGGAGAAATAAAAGAGAAGGAAATATTACCTAAAGGAGAGAAAATCTAATGAGAAAGGCTTCTTCCTTGGGAGAGCTTGAGAGCACTTGGGGAAGAAGACTTCTCAAAGAAAGGAAATGAGATGGGAGTCCTATTAGGGCCGGCCACAATGGTTATCCCCCCCTCATTGAATATTACAAGTTTGCCCCTCCCTTAGTTACAAGTGTTTAAAACAATTTTGGTTAGGGTTTGGGGGTAAAAGGGTCAAAATAAAAACTCTAAATGGTTAACCTAATAATTAGGGTTATGACTAATCTTTCTAACATGACTAATTAAAATGTGGGCCATGGCTAACTAATGCATCGGTCCAACTAGAGTCTAAGTTATCCCGGGTCCCCGTTACAAGTCGGATTGAGATGAAATTCGAACCCGACTCAAATAATCCCAAAATAATATCATAAATAATAAAATAATATCAAAATAATTCAAAGAGGTCAAATGCAAAATATTCTTAGGCCAGAAATGACATTAAAATATCATAATCACATGGTTAGGCTTTAGGTCAAACAGTCTCTAGGGTTTCACTAGCAAAACGTTAAAACCACAAGTCATTGATTTAAATAATTTTAAAATGATTTAAAATCACCAAAAATCATATCATGAATTAAATATCATTATTAAAATAATTATAAACACGAAATTTCAAAATTACCCTCATTTGGAAAACTGGGTGCTACATCTCTACCCACCTTAGAAAAATTTCGTCCTCGAAATTTAAGATCGATAGTACTCCTTCTAGAGCCTCTAACCTATCCAATATCTAAGGTAACACTTCCTAACACTGGAATAATAAACGGACATCTAAATAGTGTCAATCTAGGAATACCTCCAACACTGCTCTGCTGTACGGCGGTAATGGAACTTCAATAAAATATGGACTGGAACCTATATCCAAGGGACTGGACCTATTTTAAAGTGGTCTTAACTAAGGATGAAAAGGAACTGATCATAGGCTATAGGTATGCTCAAACTATTATCTTCCTATTAACCATCTATTAATACATTCTATTACCAGAGGAACAATACATTACTAAGACATATAGGCCCCTATCTCTCATAACACATTTATACTCACCAAAAGACTTGTACATCCTATCAAGGCTGATACTATAATCTCTCATAAATCTTATAAGCTACATGTTTATAGACACACATCCCCACATCAAGGACTAACCTATATATATATCTACAACTGATACTAATGGGGGGACGTCCCTATTTTCCAACAATCAAGGTCTAAAAAAATTTATCTAAATCATACAATTTGAAGGAATAGTATACAAGGTCAGGGCGTACCGTAGCAGTTGGAAGTCTCACCTAGGTACACTAATAATTCTAGGTCAAAATAGTACTATGGTATCGATACACAAACAATCTAGGGTGTCCTAATTGGAAAGGTAAGGGAACAACAATCATCAAGGTTATAGGGCTGTCTACCATCCTATATAAAAATTGGTCATTAACAAGCAACTAAGAAATTATTAAAAGGTTACTATTCCATAAAATGGCAAAAATTAAAAATTTAGGCACAACAAATCACAAATAGATTTTTGTCTTGACAAGATCTAAGTTGATCAATTTTGGGATAAAACAAGATTTGGGCAAGAAGGGAAATCAATGAAATCAAAGTATGAGCACGAGCATCCAATGATGGAGGTTCAGGTCATGATTAAATTTAATTCGACTGAGTACGAATACGAGGTTGATAGGCGATGAAAAGATTTTAAGGAGAATTGTCAAGGCTGTCGCGAATGAGACTCTAGGGTCAAGTTTAACTATGTCTCCATTCTCGTAGATTGATACATGAAAAAGCGAACCAAAGTGTAATAGGTTGATCAGACCATCATGTACCGGTCAGTGCAGCACGCCTGGAGAGGTGGTGGTCGGTCAGTGTACGCGGATCTGGCGGAGAGACGACGGAGGGTTCTCGGTGGGCACTCAGGCGCGACGCTGGCCAGTGGTGCTCAAGACCGGAGCGGCGCACGGCCTGGTCCGTGGTCAGCTACGCGTGGAGGCGATGACCAGGTGCCCTGGCGGTGGGAGCGGCCAAGCGCGCTCGACATGGCGAGGAGGGTGGAGGCGGACATCACGAGGAGAGGCGGTGGCACGATGGATCGGCCCTCGCTGGAGGTTGCGGAGTGAGGAAGCTCGCCCGATGTGGCTCGACCGACGGAGCACGGGCGGTTGGCGTCGGGAGCTGGCGGCCAGATGAGGGTTCTCACCTCTTATTCTTCTTTGTTGTGGATTTTGGGGACGGTGTCGACGGTTTGGGGAAATTGGTGGTAGCGGCGGTGTGTCGTCCTGCCGATGATGGTGGTTTACTGTTCATGACGGGGACGGCATTTGGGTGAGGTGGTAGTAATGGTGAATTTCTGAGGCACGGCCGCTGGCTGGGTTGCCGGAGACCCGCGGATTGGCGGTGGCGGCTGTAGACGGCGGTATTATAGATGGAGAGAGTGGTTGGTGCTACGTCGGTGGTGGCAGGGTAGTGATGGTGGTATTGGCTGCCGTGGTGGCGGTTTGGTCGAAAGGAAGCAGGGGATGGTGATGTTGTGTGGTCGACGGGGATGGGCACGGTGGTTTGGGGCTGATAAAGGTGGTGGTTGTGGAAGCACAGTGCTGCCAGGTTCCTGCGATTTTAGTCGGAGCCGAGGTGAAGGAGGGAAGGAGGATGGTAGTTATGGATGGGCAGAGGAACGGCAGAAATTGGGGGCAGCGATTAAGGTGGTGTCTGGGATTTTTGGACACGGAGAATATTTGTATATGTAAAAATAAATGACATAGTAGATGGGAAAGGCACGGACACAGACACGATGCACAGTTTGGATGTTGAGTAATTTAGGGAGGAGTACCTCTCCTTTTATAGGAGGTGGAAATTCCCAATTGGATAGGGATTGGGAGGATTTAAATCCCAATTAGGTAAATCATCTATTAATTCAAATTGATTTAAAATAATTCAATCCTAATCAAATCCAATCTAAATAAATTCTATAGTTAATTTAAAATATTTTAAATAAAGTCAATAAAATCTTTTCCAATTTAAATTACCATATTTAATCAAATATTAAATTTAACAAAATCTCAAATATCATTTTCATAATTAAATAAATATAGTAGTAATTAATTTTGAAAATTATAATAAATATTTAAATATTTGAAAAATCTATTTACAAATAGAAAGTAATTAAAATTAGTTTTTTAAAAATTTAAAAGTATACATGAAATTTAATTTTATGTACTTTGCATGCGCTAAAACATATTATTTATAAAATATTATTTCCTAAATTATCACATATGCTTTTTACAACAATAAAATAGCATTTTCATAATAAATCAAATAGAATAAAGTTTTGACGGTCGCGACGCAAATAGATAAAGATATTTACTTATACTATTTTTGAAACAAAATATATATTCTTCTATAATAAAAAATTTTGTATAAAAAGTAAATTGTTTCGTATATGCCTATTAGCACTTGACGTACAAATATCTAAAAGAAAACCAATACCAAAATAAATAAATTTTTAAAAAGAATAATGGTAAAAATTTAGGGGGTTTACATCCTACCCAACTTATAAAAATTTCGTCCTCGAAATTTAGGAGTAATTAGGGTAGGTAGGGTGAAGGGGATAGAAAGAGTTTAACTATGAGAAATCACAATTAAATTCATTAGACGAAGAGAAGAAACGTCATCCAACGAAAATTGACAATTTGATAACTAAAAGAATAAATCAATGGTGTAGTTTTGTAATGATCATGTGTGTGACATCCTGTTCAGCATCCAATTGAATAAGGCAAATCACTTACGCGAATCTCACATAAGTAATAGGATCCATAACCTTAACATTGAATATATATATACTTGCGTTTGATATCAAAATATTGCGTCTTTCTATTCCCGTGTTTTCCTTAAATCCAAATTTTACTTGAGCACTCTTTCTTTCTTCAATTTCAAAAGTGGTTGTAAAATTTGCCTTCCTATTTCAGATATCACCTATTAGAAATCAAATAACTAAAAAAAAAATTTTGAATCCAAATAAATCTTTACTCCACCTTTACCAATATATCTATATTTAAGATATAACATTTTTTTTCTCGAAAATTAAAATTTAGTAATCCTTCAATTACCTTAATTTAACGGAAAAATAGATTTCTATCTTTCATCAACACAGAAAGGTCAAACCCTCAATTTATCGAATTTATTTTTTGTTGAAAATTCTATCCTTAAGGTTCATTCCTTCCTCGGAGTTGAAGTTCAAAACTTTAAATCAATTTCTAAACAAGTCAAATCTAAGGATTTCGTACTCATTTTCATTGTACAATTCTCCATAGTCATCATGATAAATTCCTCGAACATTTTTGTAATTAGCAAGTGTACTATCCTTGGAACATCCTATTTCTTCAAAAGATAATATCAACTTTTCTTAATTTCACCAAATAGCAAAATTAACTCATGTTTTCCAATCATGCAATTATTTTATTTAACTATAACAGTAATCTCTCTAATCTACTTCCTCCTTAACCGAAGGGTGTCATGATTCAGTTCTATAATCGTACAAGGAAATCATATAAGGAAAAAGATTGCATAACCACGGAGGAAACATAGTAAATATGAGTGAAGTATTTCAATTGAAAGGGAGAGAAGTAGGGGTTGCTAATATTGCAAAAAAATGTTATGCGTCTAAGTAAATCAAAATAAGACATAAAAATAAAAGGACAATGGTTAAGCAATCAAGATAAAACACAAGATTTAGCATTTAAGGGATTTAGTAGATCCCAATCATGTATTGGGTCGAAGAATTTGAGTCGAGGCTGAGACCATATCTATAGCTAGAAAGTATATTGGTTTCATGGTAAAGGTTATAGTTTAGTCTCTTATGACCCAAAGTCATATCATGAAAATAGAATACAAGGAGAAGTGTTTTAGTGGCACGTGATACACCTACATGAAGGTGGACTCGTCTAGGTCTTGCATATGGGATTTGTTGGATGGAAAAGTCTAGTGTTGTGCTCCAAATATCCAAGTCACGGTAAAGGACACAAAAGAATTTAAATAGAAAGTGGGAGTTCATGAGATAATGATTAACGCACAAAATAAATGACCAAGTTAAAGCATGAAATAAAGATAATTCGGTTTCTAGTAAATCAAGGTAAAATAAGTTAGAAATACAGTTTCTAAAGATATGATAGCCACTTAGATGGAGTATGAGAAAGTCACGATAAAATCTTAGGTTTGAGGGAATGTCGAGTGAGTCAAGATTGCGATATCTTCACATAGTTTGGCAGATGACTTAACTACACTCGAGTACATGCAACTATTATGGCAATTAATGAGGAATACTTGTATCCCATCAGGGTGACTTGCTTGCTTCTTGGTTCTCTACCAATATATGTTCTAATTTCAAATTTCAAGTTCCTCAACAGTTTCGAAATAAAATCTCAAGATACTCCATCAAGTATTTAATCATAACTTAAAGTTTAATTTCCTTTAAATAAATTCCAAAAATCCTTCATCATATCTAATGCGGCACAACTAAATCTTCATAATAAGCCATCACTTTTGAAATTTTCCAATTCTCAAATGTACCTCAAGATAAACTCTTAGACCGTTTCATCAATTGCAAATTATGTAACTCAAATTAAATATATTTTTTTACTAAAATTTAAATATCCATAATCAAGGCTTTAAACTTGAAATCTAACTAACTTTTTAAATCATAGATCATATGACACAATTTAAAATTTAAATTTTTTCTTCAAAGTTGCTTTCATATCCTCCAAATATTTAAACAAAATTTTACCATCATTTCTTCAACTCAAAGTTAAATAAACTTATAAATCGTACGACTCAATTTTAAACCTCAAGCTCTCTCAAACTAAACTTTCGTCTTCTCTAGTTGTCTAAAAATCATAATTAAAACTCCTTAAATAATCTCGAGATAAACTTTATAATATTACAATCCAAATTTTTAAAGTTAACTGTAAATCATGCGTCACAATATAAAAACTTAAGTTATTTCTCAATCGATTTCATATCCCTATTAAATCATAACTATTTCACCATTTCAAAAATTTGTAAAAAAAATTTTGTTTTCTCGATCTAGCTATCCTTTTGTGTATACCACCTTGTAATAAAATTCTAACTATCCTTTGAAGGTGGTAATATGCTAATACCCAACTTGAAATTAACTAATCCTTATGATCATATATCTAGGAAAAATAAATGCCTTTATACTCAAATATAACCTCAATGGATATTATTTGTCAATATAATCCTTCTAGCCCTAGGGTTGACCAATAAGTATATAGTAGTGTAGTCATCTTTCTAACCATGTTTAAGCACGAGATGATAGGGTGATGGTAGAAAGAGTTCAAGCAAGATGCAAAAATCAAGGGAAGCCACGGGAGTCGGAATATGGAAATCAAGGAAGGTCAAGAAAGGTGATCAAGTATGTGGATGAGATTCCTAGATTCTAATCCTATATTACAGGCCCGTTCGGTACAGTCATGTAACCGAAACGGCAAACTTGACTTGCATAGGACACCACAAAAATATGTAACGCCCCAGTCCCAAATACTTGAGACTAGATACGTACCTTGCCAGCTGTATACATACGAGTAAATATACGGCTCGTATGTATACATAAGCTGTAAATGTAGAAAGCCAAGACACTAAATCTTATCCACGAAGATAAATAATAATATAAAAGCAATTTTGAGTTTGTCATGTATACAATAGTTGGGCGGAGACAAATCTACTACCAACTAAATTAAATATAGAAAAATATACAAAGAAAGAATTGGTCGAACGAGAGCAAGTGACGAGTCCAAGAGCAATCATCACGAAGGAAGGTATGGCCTTAGCTAGAGCACCTGCAAGAAACCACGAAATACACACCTGGAGAGATCATCAGGTCCTCAGAGAGACGTAACAAGACACATAATATCATGCCAATAAACTGAATAATAAAGCTCAACAGAAAAGTATGCATGAGTAAAGGTTCCTAACCATTCTATGTGATATGTACTGTGAGGACAACGTTCTACGCAGGAGTTGTAACGGATTCACGCAAGCAAGTAATAAAGAGTGGCCGTCAACTAGCGCTCATACGAGAAACTATCGGCCCGGGCAGAAGGTAGTGCTCGTAAGAGTCACCCTCGGCCCAAAATATGTGTAAAAATAAATGTAGCCCCTACGCTAATAGTTGTCCCCTCCCCCCAATGATACTATACATGTGTCGACTCCACGACACTGTTTAATCCTTAATAACTGCCAAGTCTTCTACACAATCTATTGGTAGTTATATCCTAACGCACGGCCTGTACGCACCAATGATCAGTCAGCACGCAAGTCCGCATCTATATGTGACTCACAACTCACACACAATCCGTGGCACATCGTGACAGTTTATGAGATGCACTAAACATACTGTGGTCCCTTAACTCTAAGCTAATTGCATAAAGTATAATAATTTGCATCTATATATAGTTTTGAAAGAACAACATAAATAAAAAGCATGCACGATATTGAGCAAAAAATTAAACAGTAAAGGAAAGGTGTCTTGCCTGGTGTTACGTCTGGTGTGGTGCAATGATCCAATAAGTCATGTTTGTCCAATAGCCATGGTCGATGCAACATGATCCGAATTTGCGAGAAAATATGAATGGATGATTAGTCATTGACATGGAAAGAAAAATTTGCGGAGAGATATCTTATGCTATTTTAGAAAGTATCTATAATATGGAAAACCAGATTTGTTTAGTTAAAAATAATTTTAGATAAGTACTTTGGAAAATATAGAAAAATTCGTTTTTAAAATTGAAACATAATTTTTGTCAAATAGGTTTTGTAGGCCAAAAACTATATTTTTAATTGCAATATATTTTTAGGAATATTTACTACATATATTAAGAATAAATAACAATATTAATTTTAACAAAACTACTGATAATAATATCCATAATAATAATAATAAAATTAATAATAACTAATAATAATGATAATAATATTAATAATAATAATAAAACCCTAAAAACAATACAACCCTCTTTCTCTTTTGATAATAATAATAATAATAATAGTAAATTAATATATATTGTAATAATAATACTAATAATAATAATAATAGAAAAAATAACATAACATAATAATAATAATAACAAATAATAATTAATAATAATAATAATAATCATAATAATCATAATCATAATCATAACAAAATTAACAACTAACAGCATATGTTGTTCCCTTTTTATTAAAAAGTAAAGAAAAAGGGGTGGAGAGAGATGGGAAGAGTGAGGAGAAGGAGGACGGAGGGTTTTTACCGAGGCTCGGTCGGCGGCGGCTGCTCCGGCGTGGCAGCGTGCCCAGAGAGGTGGCGGTGGGTCATTGTACGCGGATCTGGCGGAGAGACGACGGAGGGTTCTTAGTGGGCGCTCAGGCGCGACGCTGGCCGGTGGTGCTCAAGACCGGAGCTGCGCACGGCCTGGTCTGCGTGGAGGCGACGACCAGGTGTCCTGGCGGTGGGAGCGGCCAAGCGCGCTCGACATGGCGAGGAGGGTGGAGGTGGACAGCGGGAGGAGAGGCGGTGGCGTGATGGATCGACCCTCGCCGGAGGTGGCGGAGTGAGGAAGCTCCCCCGGTGTAGCTCGACCGACGGAGCACGGGCGGCAGGCGTCGAGAGCTGGCGGCCAGGTGAGGGTTCTCACCTCTCCTTCTTCTTTGTTGTGGATTTTGGGGACGGTGTCGACAGTTTTCGAAAATTGGTGGTAGCGACGGTGTGTCGGCCTGCCGATGATGGTGGTTTACTGGTCGTGGCGGGGATGGCGTTTGGGTGAGGTGGTGGTGATGGTGAATTTCTGAGGCGCAGCCGCTGGCTGGGTTGACGGAGACCCGCGGGTTGGCGGTGGCGGCTGTAGGCGGGGGTATTGTAGATGGAGAGAGTGGTTGGTGCTACGCCGGTGGTGGCATGGTGGTGATGTTGGTGTTGGCTGTCGTGGTGGCGGTTTGGTCAAAAGGAAGCAGGGGATGGTGATGTTGTGTGGTCGACGGGGATGGGCACGGTGGTTTGGGGCTGATAAAGGTGGTGGTTGTGGAAGCACAGTGCTGCCAGGTTCCTGCGGTTTTGGTCGGAGTCGAGGTGATGGAGGGAAGGAGGATGGTGGTTGTGGATGGACAGAGGAACGGCGGGAATCGGGGGCAGCGATTAAGGTGGTGTCTGGGATTTTCGGACACGAAGAATATTTGTATATGTAAAAATAAATGACATAGTGGATGGGAAAGGCACGGGCACGGACACGATGCACAGTTTGGATGTTGAGTAATTTATGGAGGAGTATCTCTCCTTTTATAGGAGGTAGGAATTTCCAGTTGGACAGGGGTTGGGAGAATTTAAATCCCAATTAGGTAAATCATCTATTAATTCAAATTGATTTAAAAAAATTCAATCCAAATCAAATCCAGTCTAAATAAATTCTATACTTAATTTAAAATATTTTAAATAAAGTCAATAAAATCTTTTCCAATTTAAATTACCATATTTAATCAAATATTAAATTTGACAAAATCTCAAATATCATTTTCATAATTAAGTAAATATAGTAGTAATTAATTTTAAAAATTACAATAAATATTTAAATCTTTGAAAAATCTATTTGCAAAAAGAAAGTAATTAAAATTAGTTTTTTGAAAATTTAAAAGTATACATGAAATTTAATTTTATGTACTTTGCATGCGCTAAAACATATTATTTATAAAATATTATTTCCTAAATTATCACATATGCTTTTTACAACAATAAAATAGCATTTTCATAATAAATCAAATAGAATAAAGTTTTGGCAGTCGCGACGCAAATAGATAAAGATATTTACTTATACTATTTTTGAAACAAAATATATATTCTTCTATAATAAAACTTTTTGTATAAAAAGTGAATTGTTTCGTATTTGCCTATTCGCACTTGACGTACTAATACCTAAAAGAAAACCAATACCAAAATAAATAAATTTTTAAAAAGAATCATGGTAAAAATTTAGGGGGTTTACATGAAGCACATGAGAAACATGAATAACATGAGAGCGAGGAATACACGATGTACATGAAACACATGACATGAAGTATCCGAGGCTCCCGAGGGGGATAACATCTCAATGTAGGGATCCATATAGTACCAATCCGTGATAATATCGTGACAGGATCAAATAAGGTAATCTAGAGCAGGAATATAATCCTGAGTAAGTTATGAAATGATCAGAGAATGTACTTGCCTGGTATCCTGAATATCTGAAGATAATATACTGTCCGAGGAGTGGTGTCTGGCTCCTATAGAACAATACAAGTCACTACATGTCTAAAATAGTAAAATAGACTGCTACAATGCATCTACATGATGTTTGGGGTCAATCTAGGCTAAAGTCAACCTTTGGTCAACTCTAGTCAACTACACTAGTCAAACTAGGTCAAGCCTAACCCAAACAAGTCTCACTAAGCCTAGCCAGCCTATTCTAGAAAGCACACATCATCACAAGGCCATACAAGCCAAACACAAGCCACACATCAAGGCACATTCACATTTAGCTATTTATCATGAAATTCATATATATCTATATGTATATAGGATTACATATATATACAACATGCATATATACAATATTATATATAAAGAGAAAGTTAGAGAGAGAAACTAGCATGTAAGGCTGTGTGTGTGTGTGTGTGTGTGTGTGTGTGTGTGTGTGTGTGTGTGTGAACATGGAGGTGTACATGAAAGGGGTATCAAAACACTAGCTATAAGTCACATTACACATGGCATGCACAGCTAACTATAATATACATCTATATATATGTATAGAATAAGAGTTCAGTTTTTCTCTATGCATATATAACATGTATAGATAACTCTATATATATATATATATATATATATCTATATATATATTAACAAACATATAGAGGAGGGTTAGATTTCATGGTAGAGGTGAACATAATTCAAATGTGTGTGTGTGTATACATTATAGAAACAGTGTGTTCTCAGGAAACTGCATAGCAGTAGATAGGTTTCAGGAATTTAGTGAATAATGCGTGTGTGAACATTTCTGTTAGTGACAGTATTCTCAGTTTTTAGTGTGTGTGTAGCATATATGTGTGTACATGAATATGAATCAGTACAATGTGCCAATGTGTGAGGGTGATTCACATATATGTGTGTGTAATGTATGAGGAACATTGTATGAAAACTGTTCTCAGGAAATAACAGTTACAGTGCCAAAACAACTCGAAAACCTATAACCCATCACCAACATGAACCTAACATGTTCAACAAACCTTACATACCTAAATGAGCTAATCATGGTAGTTAAACATCAACACAACAGTTTAAAATAAAAATCTAATTTCAGAATTTAACAATAGTGAACTGTGTATCAGTAAAATTGGGGAAATGCAAATCGATTAATAAAAACATATTAATATGACAAATTAATGGTTGATAATCAAAACCCCTCATGTGCACGTGTCCCTCAATACATTTCGTGTCACCCAGAGCCGGATACGACGTGTCCATATATCACGAACAACTCTCGTGCACACACAGACACGCTGTCTCGTGCACGCGTGCACTCGTATCTAGGATACGACATACGACACGATAAAACACGTGTGTGTGCCCCAGTGTTCGCCACTGTCATGCCCCGACCCGGAAAATCGCTCGTCCTCGCTAGATTTCGCCCGAATCATCGTCCTCGCTGGGGCGTGATGCCGCACGAGCCTGGAGTTGCGCTCGTGCAAGACAAGATAACAGGTTCACATAGAACTATCTCAATTTGATAACATAAGCAGCGGAAGGAAACAAAGTATAACACAAGAATCTCTTTTATTCATATTGAACTGAAGGTTACAAAGGCTCTGAATAGCCCAACATAAAATGCCAATTGGCTACAACGCTCATGATCTCTCTAGCTCACAAAAGATTATATTGTTCCATATATTATGCCTCTTTATAGCCACCAAGTAGTCCTCGACCGAACATCTCCATGTCGCAAGTCCGAACGCATATGCAGTAGCTCCTCTTGAACGCCAAGGACTCCATGCCTCGGCACGTCCAAGCCAAGCCCCGCCCCGAGCCGATCATCACCTGAGCATGCACATAAACTAGTGGGGGATTAGTGCTTTCGTCCTTGCTTTGCACTGATCAAAATCTGCTCGCACCCAAACCAAACACTAAATCATTTAGTGAACATGCAACTTAATTTGTGATCTTGCTAATTAGCCTTAGGGTCAGTTTTATGGCAAAACTTAAACATAGCACATTATCGTAAATGTGTCCCAAATCGTGTTCCTACAGCAGATACAGTTAGCCATAATATGAACATAAACATAGTGCTCGTGCTCATCTCCGTCCCATATTGCCTAGCCTGTACGGGTTAGAACTTAACATAGAATCATCTCATTCACGCAAGCGACCAATCATAAACGTAAACATATGCATAAGGGTGGTCGCAGGCCCTGCGCCTGGACCCAGCTCTCATCTCAGTCCACCGGCCCTATCTATATGAAGGTCACGGTGTTTTGCACCGTAATGGACTTGGTATCTCATATGTGTAAGCCTACAATCGCTTCGATACGGGTTGCTAGCCCAGTATCCGAAGGATCCCAAACTTACGGATATCATAGCTTATCACAGCACTGGACGATCGCAATCCGTTCGAATGTTGTGCACCATAAATACCATACATAATTCCCTCCTAGGCCGAACGGTCCCGGCGTCCCAGCGTAACCGTTCGAGGGAAGTCGTACCCGTGCACGGGCCATTCGAGTCCATTGACCATACAATACGTACCATATCATACAATCCATAGCATACCAACTGATCTCGTATTCCATAAACATAGTCTCACACATAAACGGTTTCCCGTGCCATAAACATATTCGCGTCTCATAAACATAATCCACCATTCATATGGGGAGCTCCGTCGGCGTTATGCCCCAACACATCCATATTGACGCACGACGCCCAACGGCTTAGTCATCTTGTACTCATATTCACGCGTCCCATTCATAATGTTATTCGCATAGCCTACCTCCATATTTACTTAGTCATTTCGTAGCTTAAGTGCACAAAGGCACGCTCAGCACCTTAATCAATGTTCTACGCCTAGAGTTCAATGTTCTCGGAGCCGTGCACCTGATGCACATCTCGATGTTGTCTTTCAATATTCTACCATCATGCCCTATCGCGACTCGTACACTTGATGCACGTCGCTTCAATTGTTCGATTGTTCAATGTTCTATCTTAGTGTTTGACACATATTTAGACACTTATTCGCCGAGCCACGCTCGCTAACTCGATAACATATTACGCATACAACGATATCTCTTATTAGACGTGAAGGAATAGGGAGAGAGAGTCAAGAACCCGCCCACCTTAAGTCGATACGCCTTGCCGTCTCGCTGATTGAAGCGTCTCGCTTCCATAACTCGATCGCATAGCTAACTCCCAGACTTAGCCATTCCTTTGAACGACTCGGTTGATTTGGCCTATCGCGCCTATACCACGATCCGTAATCCAGCATAAAGGCATAGCCTTTGGCCAACGTAAAACTTGCATCGATTCGCATCGATACCTCATCGGGTCAACGCAACTCTTCGAGTCAACGAATCATCATAATGCACCGATGCGGAGCGGGGCATTACGTAATATACCACTCAAAATCAGGTTCGTCCTCGAACCGAAACCAACACTTAATCCAAGTGCCTCGCATAGATCGCTTCACGATCTCGTGCTACTATCGTTGGAATCATACAACTCAGTCTGAATCATACACATATTTTAGGCGTCCCACTAATATATGCATTTCAGCCAAGCTCAGTTGTAGGATATCGGGACAACTAACAAGCTCAACTTAATCCTCAAGCACCAATCGGTCCTTACTCGACTTAGTCAAATCTTAGCGCCTATTTTCAAAATACTTCTCGTATGCATCATCCCATAATATGTGATCCTCTTCCAACATCTTGCACATAACTTAATTCAACCATAACTTTGATCTCGTAAGTTTCTCGCGGTCATCTAACACTCGCATTGCATCAAGTCATTGCGCATCCGATCGCAACAATTCTCTGCAATGCCTATTCGCCCAACCGTTTGCCTATCTCTGATACTCGACTGAGTACAAATCTTTTACTCAATCTTCGATTCAATCTGACTAGTTCATTTCGTAATATCGATGGTGCGCTCAACATACATAACTTAACCGTTATTCAAACCGATCTACTACACAACTCTTAGGGTCGTTCTACTATCCGTCGCTCTCGCGTATTACAGAATTCTTGCAATCGCCTTACCGCATCATTACGCTAAGCACGTTCCTCGATATCTTTTCGATCATCGACCAACCAAGTCTATCTGCATATCCATTCGATCAATCATAAACTTTCTAACCATATCGATCTAGTCGAAGGCTACTCGCTAACTTACGAAACACGATATTCACTCGCTTAGACTTATCCTTAACATGCACTACATCATTCCATTTCCTCGATAAAATTTCTTATGTGACTTCTTTAGGTCATCCTATGGGACTTCAACATTCACTTGATTTGGCGGTCAAGACTTCTAGGGTCATCTGCCCCGAAACTACGCTCGATAATTGAAGATCATCAACGAGGGACAGTTACAACGAACCATGCTATATCCTATCGGGGAGCCAAATCAATTCCCGACAATTCCTATAGGACTTATCCAATCCGACGTAATTTACCAATCCATAATTTATCTACTCACTCGCGCAACTGATGCACCGTTACTACTCGAATCACTTAGGCACTACTGTTAACAATATCGCAACCGAACAATATTTGTTCGCCTCCGTATGAGTCTATCCACTCATGGCCAATATCTGACACACTTCTAGGCTTATCGTACAATCCTCAATTCCACCTTCGCATCAAACCACGAGTCCATATCAAATTTGCCATGCCTCGCAAGTTCGATCATCCCTACTGGATGAATCACCATACCAGTGCTCACGCGGAATGATCGTCCTAATTTGATGTGACACATGTGCGAGGCTGATGTTGCGCTCGCTCAAGACAAGAATGTCAACATAGTGGTGATCCGCGAAGCAATCCAGACACTTCCGTTTTCATCCAAACTACCTTCAACTTAACTTGTATCTTATTCGTCCAACAACAATGCTCAACATAATTTTCGTTCATTTGATCAGAGTATCCCCGAGTTATTGTATATCGTCTTTGATACGCCTCAATACCATCGTCGATATGCATAACTTGAACATCTTCCTTTCTCATAAGCTCAAACCCGTTGTAATCACTGCCATTATCCGAATTCGAATACGAATCAAGTCTTGCACACATCCATTCTTATATTCCTAACTCGCACTTCCAAATTGTGCTACCGACTCATCGCGCTAACTTAAATTCGTTCGTACGATTTCTTCGTACCTACTCAACATAAGTCCGACCAGGTCGACTATTTCCTTAACGTAACATTCGTTCGCATATGCTAGGCCTATCGTTCAACTTATACTTAACGAATCTTCGTCCGACGTATCATCCATAAGTATGACTTCACACATAATCGTTCAACGCAATTCATCGAGGCATACTTGCATCGACTTCTATCGAGTCACTCCTATTCGAGTCTCGGCACTACTTCGTCCGTTGCGGACAAACCTATCATAACAACATAATCGTCTCGATGAAATCTATCGTAAGTCACCAACTGGCTTAACATAGCTTATCGCTAAGTGGTATCCCATATACCACTCAGGATCGAGCCTATCGTTATCGACACAATACTTTGCTATACTTGCTCGCATAATTGGTATTGCATATACCACTCAGAATCGAGTCATTACTCGACATCACACTTCACATAGGTCCGACTTCTATCTCAACTTAACCGTCCCGTATGGCGATCCTTTCGATCCCAGCTCTAACGTTAGCTCAAGTTCGACACACATTCAATCTAACCGTGTCATGGCGATCATATCGATCACACCCGCAACATTCACTTATTCAAAGCCCAACACGCCATTCGGCCAACATACATGTTCGCCTACTCGATCTCGCTTAACATATCGCTATCCATCCATATAGCCATACAACACGCATCATACCATATCGACTCCTTGCACTGATACAACGAACGATCCACGACTTGCTGCACTCCGTGCAACCAACGACACATAACCATTCTCATAGCAACATAACACGCATCGCCTCACATATCGACCCATTGCACTTCGTGCAACCAACAACACATATCTCATCGCACGTCATGCGACCAACAACACATAGCTCCTCGTACTTCGTGCGACCAACAACACGTATCGTTGTACTTCATGCAACCAACAACACATATCGTTGCACTTCATGCAACCAGCATTCCGTAACTCATTGTACCTCATGCAACCAACATCCCATAACTCATTGCACTTCGTGCAACCAACACTCTCCGATGGCACCCGGAGATAGCGTGATAATCACGACATACTTGTGGCATACGTACTCACTTAGTATAGACTTATTGTATGGAACATCCAATATAGCGTCGAGCAGATCCATGAGCCATGCGGTTGCGGAAACAACTTAGAGTCAACTGAATTCGATAGCGAAGCAACTGAGGGTCAAAGAGATTTACGCACGGTCCAAAGGATGGAACCACTCTGATACCAACTTGTCACGCCCCGATCCAGAAAATCGCTCGTCCTCGCTAGATTTCATCCGAATCATCGTCCTCGCTGGGGCGTGATGCCGCACGAGCCTGGAGTTGCGCTCGTGCAAGGCAAGATAACAGTTTCACATAGAACTATCTCAATTTGATAACATAAGCAGCGGAAGAAAACAAAGTATAACACAAGAATCTCTTTCATTCATATTGAACTGAAGGTTACAAAGGCTCTGAATAGCCCAACATAAAATGCCAATTGGCTACAACGCTCATGATCTCTCTAGCTCACAAAAGATTACATTGTTCCATATATTATGCCTCTTTATAGCCACCAAGTAGTCCTCGGCCGAACATCTCCATGTCGCAAGTCCGAACGCATATGCGGTAGCTCCTCTTGAACGCCAAGGACTCCATGCCTCGGCACGTCCAAGCCAAGCCCCGCCCCGAGCCGATCATCACCTGAGCCTGCATATAAACTAGTAGAGGATTAGTACTTTCGTCCTCGCTTCGCACTGATCAAAACCCGCTCGCACCCAAACCAAACACTAAATCATTTAGTGAACATGCAACTTAATTTGTGATCTTGCTAATTAGCCGTAGGGTCAGTTTCATGGCAAAACTTAAACATAGCACATATCGTAAATGTGTCCCAAATCGTGTTCCTGCAGCAGATACATTTAGCCATAATATGAACATAAACATAGTGCTCGTGCTCATCTCCGTCCCATATTGCCTAGCCTGCACGGGTTAGAACTTAACATAGAATCATCTCATTCACGCAAGCGACCAATCATAAACGTAAACATATGCATAAGGGTCGCAGGCCCTGCTCCTGGACCCAGCTCTCATCTCAGCCCACTGGCCCTATCTATATGAAGGTCACGGTGTATCGTACCGTAATGGACTTGGCATCTCATATGTGTAAGCCTACAATCGCTTCGATACGGGTTGCTAGCCCAGTATCCAAAGGATCCCAAACTTACGGATATCATAGCTTATCACAGCACTGGACAGTCGCAATCCGTCCGAATGTTGTGCACCATAAATACCACACATAATTCCCTCCTAGGCCGAACGGTCCCGGTGCCTCGGCGTAACCATTCGAGGGAAGCCGTACCCGTGCACGGGCCATCCGAGTCCATTGACCATGCAATACGTACCATATCATACAATCCATAGCATACCAACCGATCTCGTATTCCATAAACATAGTCTCGCAAATAAACGATTTTCCGTGCCATAAACATATTCGCGTCTCATAAACATAATCCACCATTCATATGGGGAGCTCCGTCGGTGTTATGCCCCAACACATCCATATTGACGTACGACGCCCAACGGCTTAGTCATCTCGTACTCATATTCACGCGTCCCGTTCATAATGTTATTCGCATAGCCTACCTCCGTATTTACTTAGTCATTTCGTAGCTTAAGTGCACAAAGGCACGCTCAGCACCATAATCAATGTTCTACGCCTAAAGTTCAATGTTCTCGGAGCCGTGCACCTGATGCACATCTCGATGTTGTCTTTCAATGTTCTACCACCATGCCCTATCGCGACCCGTACACTTGATGCACGTCGCTTCAATTGTTCGATTGTTCAATGTTCTATCTTAGTATTTGACACATATTTAGACACTTATTCGCCGAGCCACGCTCGCTAACTCGATAACATATTACGCATACAACGATATCTCTTATTAGATGTGAAGGAATATGGAGAGAGAGTCAAGAACCCGCCCACCTTAAGTCGATACGTCTTGCCGTCTCGCCGATTGAAGCGTCTCGCTTCCATAACTCGATCGCATAGCTAACTCCCGGACTTAGCCATTCCTTTGAACCACTCGGTTGATTTGGCCTATCGCGCCTATACCACGATCCGTAATCCAGCATAAAGGCATAGCCTTTGGCCAACGTAACACTTGCATCGATTCGCATCGATACCTCATCGGGTCAACGTAACTCTTCGAGTCAATGACTCATCATAATACACCGATGCGGAGCGGGGCATTACAGCCATGACTAGGGCTACGACACTGACACCCTGCACTGTGTTCACGAGACTCCAGGACACAATACGAGACCCGTGTCAGTAGTGCCTGTGTCACGTGTACGCTGTAGACAGTGGCCATTACGGACCCAATATCGTGTCCGACACACTACCACTCGACACGAGGCTTGGGGGCTGACATGTCAGTTATTGCCCCCTCTTCGACGCTAAATCCCAGGCCGCCACATGCCCTATGCAGTGAGCACGAGGCCCCGAGTAGCAGGACAGTGTCCGTTGGCCTGTGCAGCAAATTCGTGTCCTCGTATGGACACGATACGACACGAAAGCCACAGACCAAGGACACGAATTCGAAGATAAACCCTAGATCTATAAATCCATTCAAAAATATTTCCAAAAACAACACAAAATATTGGGTGTGGCATTTCATCAAACACCTACACTAGAAAATTGATAAGTATCCGATACGGACACGAAATCAAATGCAATGGACACCAAACCTTCACTACAGCTAGGGGACACCTAGATCTAGGCTACCATGCAAAGAAAATAAAATTAAAACGAAATTGAAGGGTTTACCTATAGGTTGCAATGATAAAGAAAAACCCCAAATCAAATGGTTCCCGTTGTTAGCCAAATCCTCCAAATTGCTCTCAAACTGAAATCACTCTCCATAAACATCAAATAGATGATGATTAGAATCTATTGCAAAAGATTTGGGTCAAAAAGGAATTAAAATAAGAAAGTTATGGATTGGGGAAGATTGCTCTTTACTTCTTTCTTCAAAATATTAAAACAACACAAAAGAGGCAAGAACAAAGGAATGAGAGTATATATAGGGGGATTCCTTACGTGGGCCGGCCACTATGGCTGAATTTAGGGTTAGGGTTTCAAGTCATGGCTATGGGCCAAGTTTCATAAGTCATGGAATTAAAATCATAAGTCATAAGTCATGAACCTATTCCTATTTCTCCTATTTCAAACTTGATTCTATATGACTAAAATTGGGTTGACTTAAGTTAGACTAGGGTCATACTATGCTAACCAAGTCACCATAGCTAGGGTCAACTTCTAGGTTAGTCTCCAAAGTCTCAATTAGCCAAAGTTAAAAATAGTAAACACCACTTCAATAAATTAAAATAAATTCAAAAATTTACAAATGACCAAAATACCCTCAAGCTAAAATGTGGTAGTGACAAATCTACCCTACTTAAAATAATTTCGTCCTCGAAATTAAAAGGCAAAACTAAACTAATGAGAAGGATAGACAATCATACCTCAAGGTCGAAAAAGATATGGGTATCGCTCGCGTATCTCATCCTCCCGCTCCCAGGTAGACTCTCCTGGAGAATGATGCCTCCATGCGACGCGAACCAAGGGTATCACCTGGTTTCTCAGTACCTTCTCTCGGCGATCCAGAATCTCCACTGGCTGCTCTGGATAACTGAGAGTAGGTCCCAGCTCAATCTCCGAATGGTCAAGTACATGGCTAGGATCAGCCACATACCGTCTCAACTATGATACGTGGAATACGTTATGGACACCCACTAGTGCATGTGGCAAGTCTAGCCTGTATGCCACGTTATCGACTCTTTCGCTGATCATGAAAGGTACGATGAAGTACAGGGTAAGCTTTCCACCTCCACCAAAACGTATGGTACCACGAGTCGGAGATATCCTCAGAAAAACCATGTCTCCGACCTAAACACAAACAAGGTCTCAAGTTACTATATAATAAAACATGATCAAACAAGCACAACAATCAACCTACTTCTAATCCTATCTCCAGTCAAACTAAGTCAAACATAGTCAATGGTCAACTATTGGTCAACAACTAGTCAATTTGTCAAAATCCAAGCACTTGGTCAACAACTGGTCAACTTCTTAGGGTTTTACCTTTGCTAGCTATTTAGGTGCTGGCAACTAGAAATTAGCAAAAAGAAAAACTCTATAATAGACTAACTCTTAACTTTCCAATCCTATCAAGTCACCCATAACTAAATACCTATAAGCTAAGCACACAAATCCTAATACCATATATACATAAGCTCAAGAACAACAACCTATTACATGTATCCTAAGTATATCATATATATATATATATATATATATATATATATATATATATATATATATATATATGTATATATATATTTTAACAAACAAAATTTTATTGAAAGGAAGACAGTAAACAAACAACACATAGCTAAACTCCCGGGCCCACACAGGAGACCAAAGACCGAAAAGCAAAATTTGAAATTTTGAAAAAGGTACGTAGCCCGGGGAGGGGGGCACGTGGCTTGAGGACGCGGGGACCGAGGGGGGCAGGTCAAAGCACGGGCCCCGAGGGGGGGCGTTGGGCCCGAGGGGGGCTCGGGACCCTCATCCGCTATCGGAGGGGGAGCGCCAATGGGGCACGGCATGCTAGGCCACGACACGGCGAAGGGAGCGACGCCGGGGGGGCGCTGAGGAGGCGGAGCACCGGACCGCCATGGCGAGGAGGGGGATCCGCCGGAGGGGAGGGGGAGAGGAGGGGGATCTGCCGGGAGGTGAGGGAGCGCCACCTGGATCGACACCGCGTAGGGGAGGAGGGGGCACAGTGCCAAGGGGGAGGGGCCGACGCTGGGGGAGGCCACCCTGGGCTTCGACGGAGGAAGACGCAGGCGGAGGGAAAGGGGCCGGCGCTGGGAGAGATCCAGGGAGGGGAGAGACGCAGGCGGAGGAGACGTCGGCTGGGAAAAGACCCGGAGAAGAAACGCGGAGGCGGGCGCCGCGGGGGGAGCTGGAGGCGCGCCGCGGGGGGTCTGAGGAGGAGGTCACCATGCCCGACGGGAGGAGGGCAACGGCCGTAAGGGCACCACGACAAGGCTGCTAGGAGAGTGGACGACGCCCACGACGAGGCGTAGGGGGAGCCATGACCGCCGGCGACGGGGAAGTACCGGTAAGACGCCGACGAGGGATCATAGAGGGGGTAGCACTGCCACTGCTGAGGTGGGGTCGCCGGCGAAGCGAGGGGAAGCACGGAGAGCTGGGCTACAAGGACGGAGGGCGACGGAAGCGAAGCTGCTGCCAAAGCGGGGGGGGCAGCGGGGATCGATAGAGACGTTGCCTCAGGGCTACCTGGAGCCGGATGAGAGGGGTCCGGAGCGGACGAGGCCAGACCTGAGGGTGCATCCCCCTGGGGGAGAGCACAGGGGGGGAGGCGCAGCCTGAGCGGGGGGTGGCACCGCTGGAGAGTCGGTGGCCGGAAGGAGGAGCCCCTGTATATATATATATATATATATATATATATATATATATATATATATATATAACTGATCATCAAGGTGTTAAAGTAGACTAAACTCTTAAGGGACTGAACAAATGCTTAGAAATTAGGCTAAGGATGAATGGTCAAAATCATCAATGTGGGCAAAAGGAAATAATGCTAAGGAGACTGAATTTATAAGCAAAAGGACAGGACATTAGGGTCCACTTGTAAAGTTAAAGTGAAAGGAAGCCTACATGGTGACTGAAACATGCCTTTAGATCAACCTGGCCTCTCCTCTCTATCTGGACTGAACACCTACTAACTACATGCAGGACAGTGGTCTGAAAGAAGTGAACCAAACTGGTGTGCAGGGAATGCAATAGGCAGTATACTGTAATGAGTGCAGGCTATGTATCAAATCAAAATATATTACATATAGACAAACTATATATATATATATATATATATATATATATATATATATATATATATATATATATATATATAACTCTCATCACCTCAACTCTACTCAAAGTCTAATAACACCCACACCCTACCACATGCCTATCACTCCAATGAAGGGGTCAGATACTGTAGGGTGTATTGGGACAGAACAGTGGTGTATCATGGCTGCTCATGAAGATGCAGAACAATCAAATGTAGGACAATAATATGTAGGACACATACATATGGAAAATTGAACCAATGCCCAGGTAGGGGCTTTTGGAAGACTGAACCAACAATGAAGAGAAGGTTTGGACATGTATCTGGACAGATGGGCTAAACAGATATCATTTGTATCTAATACAATGAAAGAGGGACAGAACAAATGATCAAAGGAGAATTCTTATTAACAACCCATATTATATCCCTAATGTATATAACTGTCTTAAAGGGACTGAACAACCATGCCTAAAAGTTTCTGCAGGACAGGTACTGCAGGTTATAATGAAGGGTATTGCAAGGCTATCAAGTGAGGTAAAATGCTAGAGATGCAATATGTCACCATGTACAGAAAGTAAGGATGAGTGCAGACCTCTAATATGCATGATACTAACTCTCCAGATATGCAAAATATGATAAGGGTTGATATTTATATTGGTGAGTCAATAATTAGGGTCTGAACAATGGTCCAGTGAAATCTATGATGCAACATGGTAGGTAATGAAGTGTTGAGTGCAGTGAACAAATTTTACAAGTCTAAACCAAGGGGACAGTGTATCTAGTGAAGGGTCTGCACACTGCCTATAAAGGTTGATCAAACATGACTGAACTCAACACAAAGAGAACTCAACTAAAATAGAAAACTGGGCCAAATATAGGCTAAACAACATGTCAATAACCTATACAACAATGACCTATAGATACCAACCAAACCCCTATCTCATATGCCAATATCATGTGTAACCTATCTATATATATATATATATAGACCTCTCAGTCTTAGGTGAAACTGCAACTATATTCAAGGACAGGCTCTGGTCATGGGTGCCCTACTGGAAAGGGTAAGAGAAAATAATAATAAATCATCAAGGCTGTAAGGCATACTAACATCCAATATAAAAACTGGTAGGTATTATAAATAACAGGAGAATCATCTACAATGGGTTATTATTCTAATACCAATGTTAACTATCATCTATAGGGTACAAACACTCTACAAGTCATCATATCATTACACTATGAAAGAACTACATATGAATAAGCTCTACAAAACTAAAATATCCCTACTCTTAAGTTATTTGATGATGGAATACAATTTTATAACAACAGAAGGGGATGATAGAGATGATATGTTTAAAACCTTCTCAAGATACAATCTGATAATCATATACGTCTGTCCAAAATCATGTTACTCAGAGTCCTCGCCATGCTAGTAAGCAAGGCTACAATAAACGATAGATTCCATAACTGGGTATGCACCTCTACAATCATGTCGTCTAGAAAGCTCGCTATGAAGACTAGTATAGCTGCGAGAAATTCCAAATCTCATAACCAAGATACGTACATCCGAAGTTAGGTCTCTATGTTTTTGCCACGCCAGCTAATATGGCTGCGATAAATTACAGGTTCCATGATCAAGCAGACGTTTTACCATCCATGTTATTCCCGTCAACATATGTTATCAGAAAATATCGTAACTCAGGCCATAAAATTCATCTCGATAGGAAAATCAAAATCAACAAAGATCCATCAAAAACCAAATTCAACAATCAAGGAGTGAGAGCGAACAAAACAAAGGAAAGGATTTCAAATTGAAGTTTAAATGAGATTCTCAAGGGTCGTCCCAGAAATCTCTCAAGGAATCCTAACTGTGATTGAGTACCTTCAAAAATATATCCTAATCCTACTGCAGGCTGTAGTGATACTCTAGTTCGAATACCACTACATAAACTTGACCTGCATGGGCCACAACTAAAAATGTGTCACGACCCGTACCCAGTGTGAGGGTAGAGTACGTAACAGCGCCCAGCCTTCGCCGCAGTGTCGGCGGTAGAACGCTATTCTAAGTCATGAACATAACTAACACAATATGAAATACTCTCCAATTGGAGGCCAAGTCACATAAGGTACAACTTAATCACAATCTGGAGGTAGAATATAGCACGATGGAATAGATAAGGAAATCCTCAAAACTGAGGTACAAATAGAAGTAAAATAAATCAAAGTTAACAAACACAAGTCTCAACATATTCATAATAATACAACTCTGAAATCAAAGACAACAACTAACATGAAAAGAAAGAACAGTCTAGACTATCTATACTATGCATGGGTATCATCCTCAGCAGCTGCCTGAACCTCCCCAGGGGTCCAGGTCGCGAGTGTCATCTAGGTAAGCTCTATAGTAAGGGGTACAGGGTTCCTCATCATCCTCTGTAAAAAATTTAACAGGTCCAGTCAGGATGGGAGCGAGCATAATACATCTCACACAGATCATAACAGGTTAAAAAATATAAACATGCAAGAGAGTACGATACATAAAAACTGAAAGAATGTACATAATGTAAAAGAGAGAACTGTAATAGAAATATCTACTATAAGTAGAGAACTATCAATGACTAGTGATGTAGAGTACAAAGTCGACATATGAATGGCTGGAATTGCACATAAATATACTAAAGAGGCTCACATGGTTATACTACTTTGGAATTGTTCACATGACTATTTATGCTCCCCTATACCCCAATCAATACACAAGGATTCAGACAAGTTATATTACGTACATAATTTTCACATAAAAGCCCATAGATGGGTGTATATGAAGTATACATGAGGGCTCAGAACTGAGTGCACATGAATTCCATATGAAGGCCCATGAAGGGGTACACATGAAGTATAGGTTATACATGAAATACATGAGAAACATGACCGTACATGAGAGCACATGAGAGTACACGAGCGTACATGAATGTACATGAAGCACATGAGAAACATGAATAACATGAGAGCGAGGAATACATGATGTACATGAAACATATGACATGAAGTATTCGATGCTCCCAAGGGGGATAACATCTCAATGTAGGGATCCATATAGTACCAATCCATGATAATATCGTGACAACATCAAATAAGGTAATCAAGAGCAGGAATATAATCCTAAGCAAGTTATGAAATGATCAGATAATGTACTCGCCTGGTATCCTGAATATCTGAAGAGAATATACTATCCGAGGAGTGGTGTCTGGCTCCTATAGAACAGTACAAGTAACTACATGTCTAAAATAGTAAAATAGACTGCTATAATGCATCTACATGATATTTGGGGTCAATCTAGGCTAAAGTCAACCTTTGGTCAACTCTAGTCAACTACGCTAGTCAAACTAGGTCAACTAGGTCAAGCCTAACCCAAATAAGTCTCACTAAGCCTAACCAGCCTATTCTAGCAAGCACACATCATCACAAGGCCATACAAGCCAAACACAAGCCACACATCAAGGCACATTCACATTTAGCTATTTATCATGAAATTCATATATATCTATATGTATATAGGATTACATATATATACAACATGCATATATACAATATTATATATAAAGAGAAAGTTAAAGAGAGAAACTAGCATGTAAGGCTATGTGTGTGTGTGTGTGAACATGGAGGTGTACCTGAAAGGGGTATCAAAACACTAGCTATAAGTCACAATACACATGGCATGCATGGCTAACTATAATATACATCTAAATATATATATATGTATAGAAATAAGAGTTCAGTTTTTTTTCTATGCATATATAACATGTATATATATATATATATATAAATATATATATATATATATATATATATATATATATATATATATATATATATACATATATATATTAAAAATATATATATATATATATATATATATATATATATATATATATATATATATATATATATATATATATATATTAACAATATATATATATATATATATATATATATATATATATATATATATATATTAACAAACATGTAGATGAGGGTTAGATTTCATGGTAGAGGTGAACATAGTTCAAATGTGTGTGTGTATACATTATAGAAACAGTGTGTTCTCAGGAAACTGTGTAGAAGTAGATAGGTTTCAGGAATTTAGTGAATAATGCATGTGTGAACATTTGTGTTAGTGACAGTATTCTCAGTTTTTAGTGTATGTGTGTAGCATATATGTGTGTACAGGAATATGAATCAGTGCAATGTGTCAATGTGTGAGGGTGATTCACATATATGTGTGTGTAATGTATGAGGAACATTGTATGAAAATTGTTCTCAGGAAATAACAGTTTACAGTGCCAAATCAACTCGAAAACCTATAACCCATCACCAACATGAACCTAACATGTTCAACAAACCTTACATACCTAAATGAGCTAATCATGGTAGTTAAACATCAATAAAACAGTTTAAAATAAAAATCTAATTTTAGAATTTAACAATAGTGAATTGTGTATTAGTAAAATTCGGGAAACACAAATCGATTAATAAAAACATGTTAATATGACAAATTAATAGTTGATAATCAAAACCCCACAAACGTGTCCTTCAATACGTTTCGTGTCACCCAGAGCCGGATATGACGTGTCCATATATCACGAACAACTCTCGTGCACACACAGACATGCTGTCTCGTGCACGCGTGCACTCGCGTCTAGGGTACGACACACGACACGACACAACGCGTGTGTGTGTCCAGTGTTCTCCACAACTAGGGCTACAACACTGACACCTTGTACTGTGTCCACAAGACTCCAGGACACAATACGAGACCCGTGTCAGTAGTGCCTGTGTCACGTGTACGCTGTAGGCAGTGGCCAGTGCGGGCCCAATATCGTGTCCGACACACTACCACTCGACATGAGGCTTGGGGGCTGACATTCAGTCATTGCCCCCTCCTCGATGCCAAATCCTAGGCCGCCACGTGCCCTGTACAGTGAGCACGAGGCCCCGAGCAGCAGGACAGTGTCCGCTGGCCGGTGCAGCAAATTCGTGTCCTCGTGTGGATACGACATGACACAAAAACCACATACCAAGACACGAATTCGAAGACAAACCCTAGATCTATAAATCTATTCAAAAACATTTCCAAAAATAGCGCAAAATATTGGGTATGGCATTTCATCGAACACCTACACTAGAAAATTGATACGTGTCCGATACGGACACGAAATCAATGCAATGGACACCAAACCTTTACTACAGCTAGGGGACACCTAGATCTAGGCTACCATGCAAAAAAAATAGAATTAAAATAAAATTTAAAGGGTTTACCTATAGGTTGCAATGATCAATAAAAACCCCAAATCAAACGGTTCCCGTTGTTAGTCAAATCCTCCAAATTGCTCACAACCTGAAATCACTCTCCATGAACATCAAATAGATGATGATTAGAATCTATTGCAAAAGATTTGGGTCAAAAAGTAATTAAAATGAGAAAGTTATGGACTGGGAAAGATTGCTCTTTACCTCTTTCTACAAAATATTGAAACAACACAAAAGAGGCAAGAACAAAGGAATAAGAGTATATATAGGGGGGGATTCCTTATATGGGCCGGCCACTATGGCTGAATTTAGGGTTAGGGTTTCAAGTCATGGCTATGGGCCAAGTTTAATAAGTCATGGAATTAAAATCATAAGTCATAAGTCATGAACATATTCCTATTTCTCCTATTTCAAACTTGATTCTATATGACTAAAATTGGGTTGACTTAAGTTAGACTAGGGTCACACCATGCTAACCAAGTCACCATAGCTAGAGTCAACTTCTAGGTTAGTCTCCAAAGTCTCAATTAGCCAAAGTCAAAAATAGTGTCACGATCCGCACCCACCGTGAGGGTACGAGTACGTAACATCGCCCAGCCTACGCCGCAGTATCGGCGGTAGAGCGCTGTTCTAAGTCTCTAACTAACCAACAACTCATGCAATATATAATGTACTCATCATGATCAACTCCGAACGGAGGACAAGTATAAGATATGGTGTAAATCAATCACACTCTAAGCACGATAAGATAATACCGAAATATAACTAAAGAACTGAAGACAACAATAACTACTGAAATAATAACAACATCAAGAACAATCTCAAATACATCTCAAGTCTCAAATCTATACAACAAACTCTACATGAAAACAGATACAAGTCTACTAACTAAATCCCGATCACTCCTGAGTGTCGGGGCCAAAGGTAACCGTCCCATCTCCGAGTCCATAATATGTAGGGCATGTATCCTCAGCACAAGTATCTGCAATATTTTCAACATGTCCAGTCAAGACAGGAACGAGCACAATCTCATCTAGAAAACCCAAGTAAATGACAGAGAACTATAAAGCAGTTATAGACAGTTGTATTGATGAACATGGCAGTTTATATTCAGGTGATGGTAAAGAAAGACAGATAAAGTGCAAGCAAAGTAAGTAACTAAACAAGAGAAGAATTATGACAATAAAGACTGTAAAAATAGAACTAGCTGAACCAGGGTAATAAGATATAAGTCCAGACAGTAAATATATACGAGTGTAACTCCAATGTAAGTCCAGTACAAGACGAATCTAATGCAAGATGAATCCAGTAAGGGACGATTCCAGTCATAGTGATCAATGCTTCCAGGGTGAGTCCAGCCTATACTCTAGCAGTGTGTTTTAAAATACTGAGATCGACATGTAAACGGCTATAGGTAATCCGGCACATCACACACCTGGCCTGGTATGAGATGGCTATCATTCCAGTTTGATTCCAGCATAGGGAGATTCCAGAATTGGGGTATGTCTACATGTCTTACTCTAGTATTTCCCCTCCCAGCAAATGAATCCAGAAATCTGACACAAAAACTTAAGATGAGTCCAGCCAGAATATGATGATACCAGTAAATGATTCCAGAATGATTCCAGTAATAGAGGCCATACAATAAATGTGTGTCGTATACATGAATCCAGAATATCTATACGTATTGTAACAGAGAATCGCATACAACTAACTAGAACTTAAGTACAGTAATTGACAAATAAATGAGAGAACTATCAGAGAATGTACTCGCCTAACACTCTGAAAAGAGTAGTGTAATATCAGATGCCTGCACCAGAGTCACAATGTCCTAAACAGAGTAATACCGGTTATAATGTGTTTAAAATAAGATAAATGGAGTTTATGATGCAATCTACATGATTCTAAGTCAATTCTAAGTCAAAGTCAACTCTAAGTCAAACCTGGTCAACTGTCTAGGTCAAACTAGGTCCAAGTCAAACTTGGTCAACTCTGGGTCAACCCAAGTCAACATCTAATCAATCCTGAACCATTGGGTCAAACCTTGGTCAACTTTGGGTCAACTATAGCTAAACCATGCCAAGGCTCATAACCAGAACATTAACCAAGCTACAATGATCCCAAAATCCCTTATCAACTACCAGCCTTATACATATAATATAATACATGTACATGTATATATAACTTATATACATATATATAGACTATATAAGAGTTAGAAATGAATACAGAGGTCAAGTGTTACTTAACTAAGAGGTAGGCTAGAAGGTTCACAGAGGCAAGAATCAAACTCCCTGAAGAACATCAAACAACCACCATTATTAATTTCTACACAAGCCCTCATCAACTACCACCTACTAGGCTATATAGCCACTAGTCTAAAGGCATTTACTACTACTAACCAACTTATATATACATAACATATAAACATATATACATATACATATCATCTGCATGCTAATATACTAACTTCCCTCTTTTGGTTAACACAATAATCCCCCTCTATCTATATGACACATTATCCATGATTGTCCCATTTCCCCACATAGAGTCTGACACAAGTGTTAATATAAATCGACATACAAATATCAATTCCATATAGCAGTTACACATGTTCATACATATATAGATATCTGTAGGCCATTGGTTGATACCACATAGGCTCAAACTAGTGCAATAGGAAGTTAAGATTGAAACAAACTCTATGACTGATACTATATCTAGATTAGGACTGATAGCATGCTTACGACTTGATACTTACCATTCATTGGGCTGTACCTAAAACTCACTAACATGAAGTAACACACAACTAACTAAATATCCTATCTAACATTCTCAAATTACCCAAGTCTTATTTCTGAACCCAAAACCCATTTAGGATACTCATGCCACTAACATCTAATACTACACTAGGATATATCAATATAACTCACATATATATGTCATGGCCAAGGTTAATTTATAGGAATGAATGAACAGGTAAATAAAAGTACAGACAACCCAAATCTCAATAACAAAAAGGGGGTCAAGTCATGTTGCTGTGTGTGCATGTACAGAGTATGAGGTCGAGCATGTGAGTGTAAGTGAGGTGAGGGTGAATAAGTGTTTAGGTCATGGGAAGGATGTTACACTGTCTGATTTAGAAGAGTGCAATAAATGAAATGAAATGGAGTGGCATAGCAGTGTCAAAGGAGTGTACCAGTGAGTGAAGAGTGTCCAAGTGTCGAGAACACAAGGTGCATCTCAGTTCTCAGATTTTAAATTATAGGTTCTAGGTTGCTGTTTAACAGTGTACATCTCTACCTAATTCGAATCCAAAATTGAACCCAATGCATATCCTATGAATTCAGAGGTGTAGGCTAGGGTGATATGCGTGTACCTGTGTATGGGTTAATTGAACACCTAAGATATGTATAGACTGAAACATAACAAAAATCAACAATTGGACTAAACACTAGTGAGATATGAGCTATACATGAGGGCCACTATACCTACATTTACTTAGTCAGTGCATAAGAACTTGGACATCAACTAGTAGGAGACTGAATCTTACTCAGAGGACTGAACTCAAGATACATGGGTGACTGAATATGCGAGATGAAGGACACTCTAATATGCAGGTAGAGGTTTATAGATTGCAGGAAAGTTCTGGAATGAAGGTGCAGGGAATTGGTGTGTAGGCAATATACCATGCATAAGTAGGGCAAGATGAGGATACAGTGAAGAAGGGTGATGTAAGGAAGGGCAATGCTCAATACGGAACATAGCAACATGCCTGTACATCCTCTAAAAGAGGCAGAACATAAGTGAATAGATGATGCAATAGGTCTGAACTCCTTATACAGTGAACAGATGCCAAATAAGATTGTTGTACCCATGTAGTTCTGTTATATATGACATATAGATATAACACTTATATTTATTGGCCATCAACAAGCAGTATACAACAATAGGGCTCGACTGCACAGCTACCATAGACAGGTCAGTCTACAAACAGTAAACAACAACAACCAAAAAAACCCAAACCAATTTGATCTAACAAATACATCTTAATTAAACATGAATTCATATTTAAAGTTATTCAAAACTGGGAAGAACAGTAACCTGATACTCTACACCCGAACATATTTGAAAACCCAAACAACAATCAAACTCGAATCAAAATTAGAAAATATGGTGTATTGGCATAGGGACATGTCCCTCGTGTCCAGGGAGGGTCCCTCGTGTCCAGGAATTGGGACACGTTGTGTCCAAACTAACATTCAAAATTTCAGAAAACTGGAAAAATTTACTCATCGTGCAGCCATGTCGAGCCTTCATGGGCTCGATACAGTGCTCGAGGTGGGTTGAGCTTGTGCGTTTGGGTTCGCCTATAGTAGGGCTAGGAATCCCACACCCTGACCCGGGTCAATCCCGTGTCGTGTCCAAGTTAGAATCCCGTATCAGTGAACGGCTGTGCGCGTATGTGTGTGTTTGAACTTTCTGTGCGGGTGGGATTTCTCCCAAACCCCTCGATGAAATCATCCCAAAATTTGTGTGTGTTGTGTCAGTTAGTAGGCCACCGTGTCCACCAAAAATCAGGGCCAGAGTCGCCGTATCGTGTCCTGTGTCAACCCCGAGTAGCAGGGCACTGAACCGAGCCAGTGCGCAGCATGTCCAACACGAATTTGGACACGACAAGGACACTGATTCGTGCTTAGTCAAGCATGAAATCAATACATATATATATAATACAACAAATCTATTCAAACACTTTTCAAAAATATCCATTTTAAAACCTTTGTGGCATTTAATCAAACACACAGCAGTACCAACTGATACGTGTCCGATACGGACACGAAATTGACATGACTCGACACAAAACCTATGCTAGCAGCTAGGGGACTCCTAGGGATATGCACTCATGCAAAGAAATCAAATTTTAATGGTGATTGTGAGGGTTTACCTATTGGTTGAACTTCCAATAAAAAAAGCTTCAAAAGAGGGAAATCTCCTTGCTAGCCAAGGTCTCCAAATTGATTTAAACCTGAGATTTCTCTCCATGAACATAAAGTAGGGATTAATTAGAACCTAATGCAAAAGATTTGAGCCAAAAAGGAATTGAAATGAGGAAGTTATGGATTGGGGAAGATGGCTCTTTATCTCTTTCTTCAAACTTGAAAAAAATAATTAATAAAAGAGGCAAAAACAAGAAAGAGATTATTTATAGGGAAGGGGGAACCCTAGTGGCTGGTCATAAAGTGAAAAAATTAGGGTTAGGGCTTAGTCTAATGGCTATGGGCCTAATTGTACTAGTCATGGAATTAATTTCTAGTCTCAAGCCTATGGACTAATTCACCAATCCTCCTATTTCAAACTTGATCCTAAGTGTCCTAACTTGAGTTGACTTAAGTTAGACTAGGGTCCATACCAAGTTAACTATGTCACCAACTCAAGGTCAAAATCCAGGACAGTCTTTTAAGTCACAGCTTAGCAAAACTCAAAATCAACAATCACCAGTGCAATAAATCATAAAATAATTCAAAGAGGCCAAATGACCAAAATATCCTCATGCTCAAAAGTAATAATAAATTATCCTAATGATATGGTCAGGCTCTAGGTCAGGCAGTCTCCATCAAAATCACAAGCCATGACTTAAAACAATTTTAAATTGATTAAAAATCACCAAATCATAATTTGATATAAATACAAATAAATAATAATTACAATTATAAAAGTTAAAAATTACCCTTATTTTAAAACTGGGTGTTATAAGTCTACCCCCCTTAGAAAAATTTCGTCCTCAAAATTAAAATGATCGCACCCTTCCTAGGTCAACCCCCAATCAAATCAAGGTCGATAGATAACATGTAATATAATCCTACTGGTCATGATTCTGTAGTCTCGAACAGGGTAGCTACACTATCTAGCAATCACAAGCAATATCCTGACAGGTACTAATGGAATCACACAACAAGATGGAAAGAAGAACAGGAAGACAGACCTGCTAACCCGTCACCGGTAGCGTTGGTCTACTCGACTGTTAGCACAGAAACCCTGCCCCTCTGGGGTGTATCTCTCTGTTGGTGCGGGGCACGGTGCTGCGCTATAGGTGGCCTAGCTCCCTCTATCTAATCCTTGACACTCAAGTAATATCCACCCTGATATTCCACTCAATTACTCTAGGGCACCATCTATATGGTTGTAAAATCCCTAAATTTCTACTATATTTTTAAAAAAAAATTATTGATTTTTATACTGATTTAAAATTTTGTATTGTACGTCGCATAGTCGTATTGTACGCCGCGCACGAAATTTTATTTTTCGTAGTTGCTCGTCAAGTGCGAATATGTGCGAGCGTACATATTTTAGAAAAATATTTTTTCTATTATATATTATACACTTTCAAAATATTATATAATTATTATTCTTGCTATAAAAAATCTTTTGTTTTTAGCAGTTATTAATCATAAATAATATTTTATTGTATACTAGAAAAAGCATAATCATGTATGCATTATTCGTGCATACATATATTTCATAATTATTTATTAGTCTATTTTAAATAAAAATATAATTTTTGAGATTTATTAATATTAATATTTTATTATTTAAAAAGATATTTAAAAATATTTATTATTTTCGAAATTATTATTGGTATTTTGAAAAATATATTTGGAAGTTATTGTGGCCATTTAAATCTTGATTTGATTTTTGAATTTATTTAAATAGTTAAATATTCAAAATTTGATTTATCCCATTTGATTTTGAGCTAAAAATTTAATTAGATTTAAATTGGATTTGTATTTGGAATTGGATTTAAATTGATTTAAATTAATACATGAATTATCTACTTTGGGTTTTAAATATTCCTAGTCCATATCCAATTGGAAATTCCCACATCCTATAAATAGGCAGGTACTCCTCCAATTCATTATTGATCCCCAACAATTTTCTCCACAAATTTATGTGCATCGTGTCTATGTTTTCCTCCATCCAAAATTCTTGTTCCACAATTACATATACATTTTCATCTCTTCCGTGTCGGACACCCCCGACAAAATCAATTCCTAGTCTAAACCTATTCTACCAATGTCCAGCCCCATCCTGGCCAAACTTTCATCATCCCGACCAACGCCGACAGTCCAACGACCGCCACCGCGGCTACGACCACCGGCCGAAAACCCGACCGCCACAGCCACCCGACACCGTCTCCTTTCCGACTTTCCCTCTACCGCACGCCGTCACTCCTCCGCCTCCTGTCCTTCCCCGACTTCCCGAATCAGACCCGAGATCCACCCTCGCCACCACTGCCATCTCCGTCACCAGCAAACCACCATCATCATCACCCCCACCACAGCCACTGGCCGAAAACCCATCAACTCTGGCAAAAAGAAAAAGAAAACCAAACCCTAACCCTAAAACGTACCTCGCCGGAGCACCATGGCTGCGCCGTCGTGGGCTCCCGCCGCCTTGAGGTCCAGCTCCGCTTTCCAGTGCCTGTGCCGACGTCCTAGCCACCGCACGCCGCCCTGATCTTGACAGCGCCGGCGAGCACGTGCACCCCGATCGTCAGACTAAGCCCTGACCTCCAGCGCGTCGCCGTAGACCGGCCGACCGACGCCGGGTCTCCGCCCCATCCTTTTTCCACCGCCCATGGTCGAAGCTCTGTCGTCCCTTCACTCTTCCGCACCGTACTTGAAACCCCGCCGGACCACCTCTGACCGCCGCCGCCTCCTTCCCGTCGGAAAACCCCAGTGCCTCCGCCTCCGATCCCTACACCGCCGCCTCCATCTTCCCTACTCCATCGCGCTCAATCCCTCTCTTTCCCCTTTCTCCGCCTCCCTCTCGCTCAATCTCTCTCAGTTTTCTCTCTCTCTCTCAATCTCTCTCTCTCTTTCGTTGATACTGTTTTAAGAATACAGTAGTCTTAATAAATGAAGGATGGTCTCCTCGAGAAGAAGAGAACCATATGGTTCAAATTATTTTAAATATTATTTATTTAATTATTTATTTATTTAATTGTTTGTTGGCTAATCATGATATTATTTTGAACAGCAGTACATGTACTGTACTGTGGTAATTATCATGATTATAATATTTATTATTATTATTATTATTATTTTATTATTATTATTTTATTATGTTTAAATTTATTTTTACTGTTATTAGTAAAATATTATTTTATCACTAGGGGATTCGTCCTTTACAATATCATTACGGTCATAAAATATCTATATATGTAATTAATATTTTCAAGAGATTGTATTAAATATAGTTTTTATTAATTATTTGTTCTATTCAAATAAATAGCTATTTTGTTATCTACCAATTATGGTTTTGTCCTAGAAGGATTCTATTCAAATATAGTAGGTTATTTTGACTTATAAAATATAGTTCCAATTGTTATATAGAAAATTATTATTTTTCAATAGTTTCGTAAAATCATTTTAACTAATAAAGCTATATGTTCAAGTATAATTTATCTAAATAAATTCTTAATTCATGAGGTATAGTTTTTATCTACTTTGACAAAACTTAAAGTTTAGCCCAAAATGATTTTGATTTCTCAATGTATTATTTTCCTAAAAGTTTATTTTACTAATAAAATCTAGTTTACAAATATAGTTGATATTATCTAAAATTATATATTATTTATCAAATGCCTTTAATTATCCTTCTGTCCGAGACCAAACCCATCCTTCCTATTCCCTCGCCAATTCTAGAATACTTTATGTCATTCCTAACTAAATCGACCCTTCTAGACCCAATGGAACTGTCCATGCCACCACCCGAGATCACCTTGCATAATTGTTACAACGAAGTCACAGTTCGTGCCACATTGATCATTGCAGTACACCAGACGTCCTATCAGGCAAGACACCTTGCCATTTGCTGATATTTATTTTAGCTCATACTTCATGCATTATTTATTTTCTTTATGCAAAATAAACTGTGATACATAGCATAACCTGTTAGAACTTACTGTTCAGTTATATTTCCTGCTATGTGTTAGTTTTCTTACACATTAAACATAGATTTAAGGGACCACCTTGTGTGTTGCATTCATTGACCTTGATACGTTGTACCACGAAGTTGTGTGTCGCATATAGAATACGGACATACGTGACTGACTGGCCACCGGTACGTATAAGCCGTGCGATAGGAATACCCGCTAATAGAGATTGCATGCTAGTTTGACTTAGCGGTTAATAGAGGTTTCTGTTGTGGATACAACATAGTAGGCATTGGGTGGGAAGAACAGTTCCTTAATGTATGGGTCATATATGCACTGCCCTGATTGCCGGTTATCTCCAATGGGAGGTATGGTCCTGATAGCCGGTTATCTCCAGTAGGAGGTACGGTCCTGATTGCCGGTTATCTTCAGTGGGAGATACGGTCCTGATTCCTGATATTCCTGATCCGGCCCATGCGTCAAAGGTTTGTTCTTATTGCATATTCACTATAGTACGGTTAGGTACCCTATTACATACATCCCTTATTTATTTGAGCAATATTTATTCAGTTTATATGGCATGATATTATGTGTCTTGTTACGTCCCTCTGAGGACCTGGTTATCTCTCCAGGTGTGTGCTATTGTCTTTCACAGGTGTTCTAGCTCTAGCCGTGATCATCGCCATTTCTTCGAGGATGATTGCATTTGGATCGTCTTCGCTTTGCTCGTCAAACTTATTTCGTTTCTCATGTATTTTCCTTTACTTGTTGGTAGTAGATTTGTCTCCGCCCAACATATTGTATCAAGACAATTCATTATCTTTATATGATGTCTTTTATTCATTTATTTTTGTATGGATGAGATTAGTTATGGTTCTACTGCATTTTACATCTTATGTATTCATACGAGGTTTCCATTTATTAGAGTGTACTTCGTATGTATACAGCTGGCATGTCTACGTTCCTAGTCCTACGTATTTTGGGACTGGGGCGTTACATATTTTTATGGTGGCCCATGCAGGTCAAGATAAATTGTTTGGTTACTTTACCGTACCAAGCAAGCCTGCGAATAGGATTAGAAGTCTAGGATCTCATCCACATACTTGACCTCTTTTCTTGATTTTATCTACCGTTTGACTCATCAATTGCATCTTGTTTGCTTCCTTCCATCCCTATTCTTATCTTCCCTTCGTGCTTGCTAGAGATTGAACCTACTAGTTAGTTGTCCCAAAACACCATTAGTTTTAATTCTTTAAGTTGGGTAAAATACCTTATGAACTAGCAAACCCTTTGACCTAGTGACCTATATTAGCAAGCTTATTTAGATCCTATAATCTAGAGGACCTAACCCGTCTAGCCAACCATGGACTTGGACAAGAGGACTATAGGACGAATGTATAAAGACCATCACATGACATGACTTAGCTACTTTAGAAGTTCGACTATACTCCCTCTTAATTTTAAATTCTCGTGCCTATAATTTCACTCTCTTGACAAATGTTGCTACTATAACCTAGATTTGCAAGTTTATTGATTTATCGAGCTTGTTCACGACATATGTTATTGGAAGAGCTCCCACTTAACATATTGCCTAATCAGAACCGGTGCATGATGGTCTGATCAACCGAGTGCACTTTGGTTCGCCTTCTCAATCTATGTGGATGTGATATAGTTAAACTTACCCCACAGGATCCCATCCACGACTGCCTTGACGATTATTTTGAAATCTATAGGACCGTCTTTGAACCACGTATTCGTAATTGATAATGTCGTCATTGAACTCCTTAAATCGCTTTCGCCTTCACCGATTTTGGAAGGACGAAGGCACTTGTACTTGAAATTCCTCTAGCTGTCCTATCAATTATGACCATTACCACTCGACATTGCTATGTCTTTATCATCAACTCCTCGACCTTTCCTTCGACCCTAATTCTACAATTTTGACTTTCTAATCACTTGAATTTAAGAGTGATTACAATCGTCTCTTAATCATATCCTTAACATAGACTACAACCATATAAACTTCTTTAAGGAACCCTTCTATCTACCCTCCCTTATGTCTTCTCACCCCCTACTATTTTTTAATTTCGAGGACGAAATTCTTTTAAGTTGTGTAGGATGTAAAATCCCTAAATTTTTACTATATTTTTTAAAAAAAATTTATTGATTTTTATACTGATTTAAAATTTTGTATTGTACGTAGCATAGTCGTATTGTACGTCGCGCACAAAATTTTATTTTTCGTAGTTGCTTGTCAAGTGCGAATATGTGCGAGCGTACATATTTTAGAAAAACATTTTTTCTATTTTATATTATACACTTTCAAAATATTATATAATTATTATTCTTGCTATAAAAATCCTTTTGTTTTTAGCAGTTATTAATCATAAATAATATTTTATTATATACTAGGAAAAGCATAATCATGTATGCATTATTCGTGCATACATATATTTCGTAATTATTTATTAGTCTATTTTAAATAAAAATGTAATTTTCGAGATTTATTAATATTAATATTTTATTATTTAAAAAGATATTTAAAAATATCTATTATTTTTGAAATTATTATTATTGGTATTTTGAAAAATATATTTGGAAGTTATTGTGGCCATTTAAATCTTGATTTGATTTTTGGATTTATTTAAATAGTTAAATATTCGAAATTTGATTTATCCCATTTGATTTTGAGCTAAAAATTTAATTAGATTTAAATTGGATTTGTATTTGGAATTGGATTTAAATTGATTTAAATTAATACATAAATTATCTACTTTGGGTTTTAAATATTCCTAGTCCATATCCAATTGGAAATTTTCACATCCTATAAATAGGCAGGTACTCCTCCAATTCATTATTGATCCCCAACAATTTTCTCCACAAATCTGCATACATCGTGTCTATGTTTTCCTCCATCCAAAATTCTTATTCCACAATTACATATACATTTTCATCTCTTCCGTGTCGGACACCCCCGACAAAATCAATTCCTAGTATAAACTTATTCTACCCATGTCCAGCCCCATCTTGGCCGAACCCCCATCATCCCGACCAACGTCGACAGTCCAACGACCGCCACCGCTGCTACGGCCACCGGCCGGAAACCCGACCGCCACAGCCACCCGACACCGTCTCCTTTCCGACTTTCCCTCCACCGCACGCCGTCACTCCTCCACCTCCTGCCCTTCCCCGGCATCCCGAATCAGACCCCAGATCCACCCTCACCACTGCAGCCATCTCCGTCACCAGCAAACCACCATCATCATCACCCCCACCGCGGCCACTGGCCAGAAACCCATCAACTCCGGCAAAAAAAAAGAAAAACAAACCCTAACCCTAACCCTAAAACGTACCTCGCCGGAGCACCATGGCTGCACCGCCGTGGACTCCCGCCGCCCTGAGGTCCAGCTCCGCTCCCCAGTGCCTGTGCCGACGTCCTAGCCACCGCGCGCCGCCCCAATCTCGATAGCGCCGGCGAGCACGCGCACCCCGATCGTCCGACTAAGCCCTGACCTCCAGCGCGTCGCCGTAGACCGGCCGACCGCCCCATCCCCTTTCCACCGCCTATGGTCGAAGCTCCGTCGTCCCTTCACTCTCCCGCACCGTACTTGAAACCCCGCCGGACCACCTGAGACCGCCGTCGCCTCCTTCCCGTCGGAAAACCCCAGCGCCTCCGCCTCTGATCCCTACACCGCCGCCTCCATCTTCCCTACTCCGTCGCACTCAATCCCTCTCTTTCCTCTTTCTCCGCCTCCCTCTCGCTCAATCTCTCTCGGTTTTCTCTCTCTCTGTCTCAATCTCTCTCTCTCTCGTTGACACTGTTTTAAGAATACAGTAGTCTTAATAAATGAAGGATGGTCTCCTCGAGAAGAAGAGAACCATATGGTTCAAATTATTTTAAATATTATTTATTTAATTATTTAATTATTTAATTATTTGTTGGCTAATCATGATATTATTTTGAACAGCAGTACATGTACTGTACTGTGGTAATTATAATGATTATAATATTTATTATTATTATTATTTTATTATTATTTTTATTATGTTTAAATTTATTTTTACTGTTATTAGTAAAATATTATTTTATCACTAGGGGATTCGTCCTTTACAATATCATTACTGTCATAAAATATCTATATATGTAAATTAATATTTTCAATAGATTGTATTAAATATAGTTTTTATTAATTATTTGTTCTATTCAAATAAATAGCTATTTTGTTATCTACCAATTATGGTTTGTCCTAGAAGGATTCTATTCAAATATAGTAGGTTATTTTGACTTATAAAATATAGTTCCAATTGTTATATAGAAAATTATTATTTTTCAATAGTTTCGTAAAATCATTTTAACTAATAAAGCTATATGTTCAAGTATAATTTATCTAAATAAATTCTTAATTCATGAGGTATAGTTTTTATCTACTTTGACAAAACTTAGAGTTTAGCCCAAAATGATTTCGATTTCTCAATGTATTATTTTCCTAAAAGTTTATTTTACTAATAAAATCTAGTTTACAAATATAGTTGATATTATCTAAAATTATATATTATTTATCAAATGCCTTTAATTATCCTTCTGTCCGAGACCAAACCCATCCTTCCTATTCCCTCGCCAATTCTAGAATACTTTATGTCATTCCTAACTAAATCGACCCTTCTGGACCCAATGGAACTGTCCATGCCACCACCCGAGATCACCTTGCATAATTGTTACAACAAAGTCACAGTTCGTGCCACATTGATTATTGCAGTACACCAGGCGTCCTATCAGGCAAGACACCTTGACATTTGCTGATATTTATTTTAGCTCATATTTCATGCATTATTTATTTTCTTTATGCAAAATAAATTGTGATACATAGCATAACCTGTTAGAACTTACTGTTCAGTTATATTTCCTACTATGTGTTAGTTTTCTTACACATTAAACCTAGATTTAAGGGACCACCTTGTGTGTTGCATTCATTGGCCTTGACATGTTGTACCATGAAGTTGTGTGTCGCCACGGACATGCGTGACTGGCTGGCCACCGGTACGTATAAGCCGTGCGATAGGAATAACCGCTAATAGAGATTGTATGCTAGTTTGACTTAGCGGTTATAGAGGTTTCTGTTGTGGATACAACATAGTAGGCATTTGGTGGAAAGAACAGTTCCTTAATGTATGGGTCATATATGCACTACCATGATTGCCGGTTATCTCCAATGGGAGGTACGGTCCTGATAGCCGGTTATCTCCAGTAGGAGGTACGGTCCTGATTGCCGGTTATCTTCAGTGGGAGATACGGTCCTGATTCCTGATATTCCTGATCCGGCACATGCGTCAAAGGTTTGTTCTTATTACATATTTACTATAGTACGGTTAGGTACCCTATTACATACATCCCTTATTTATTTGAGCAATATTTATTCAGTTTATATGGCATGATATTATGTGTCTTGTTACGTCCCTCTGAGGACCTGGTTATCTCTCCAGGTGTGTGCTATTGTCTTTCGCAGGTGTTCTAGCTCTAGCCGTGATCATCGCTATTTCTTCGAGGATGATTGCATTTGGATCGTCTTCGCTTCGCTCGTCAAACTCATTTCTTTTCTCATGTATTTTCCTTTACTTGTTGGTAGTGGATTTGTCTCCGCCCAACATATTGTATCAAGACAATTCATTATCTTTATATGATGTCTTTTATTCATTTATTTTTGTATGGATGAGATTAGTTATGGTTCTACTGTATTTTACAGCTTATGTATTCATACGAGGTTTCTATTTATTGGAGTGTACTTCGTATGTATACAGCTGGCATGTCTACGTTCCTAGTCCTACGTATTTTGGGACTGGGGCGTTACAATGGTATCTATTCTGCAATCTGATAATCATACCCGTCTATTCAGAACCATGTTACCAGAATTCTCGTCACACCAATAAGTATGGATGTAATAATCCATAGAGTCTACAACTAATGTACATACCTCTAAAATTATGGTATTTAAAATTTTTGCATTGCCGCTAGCTTGGCTGCGAAAACTTTAAATCCCACACCCGAGAAATACATCCAAAATCAGACTCTATCTTATCGCCAACCAGCTAATATGGCTGTAACAGACTCTAGATTCCATGACTGAAGCAACCTAGCCCATAATGTTATCTTGGTAGAAAATCAAGTCAATAGTGAATACCAAGAATCAAATTCAACGATGAACAAGGAAGATAGACAGATACTGTCAGAATCGTATTTTGAGATAGTTTATAATGAGATTCTCAAGGGTCATACCAGGAATCTTCTCAAGTAGTCCCAACTATGATTGAGTACCTCTCCGTTAAAGCCTATCTCTCAATCCTATCGCAGGCTCGCAGCAGTACAACTAAGTCGCCGTACTACCACGATATCGCACTAATGCGACTCTCGACCCGCATGGGCCACCACTAAAAATGTGTCACGACCCGCACCCACTGTGAGGGTACGAGTACGTAACAGCGCCCAGCCTACGCTGCAGTGCCGGTGGTAGAACGCTGTTCTAAGTCTCTAACTAACCAACAACTCATGTAGTATATAATGTACTCATCATGATCAACTCCGAATGGAGGACAAGTATAAGATATGGTGTAACTCAATCATAGTCTAAGCACGATAAGATAATACTGAAATATAACTAAAGAACTGAAGACAATAATAACTTCTGAAATAATAACAACATCTCGAACAATCTCAAATACATCTCAAGTCCCAAATCTATACAACAAGCTCTACATGAAAACAGATGCAAGTCTACTAACTAATCCCGATCACTCCTGAGTGTCGGGGCCAAAGGTAGCCGTCCCATCTCCGGGTCCATAATATGTAGGGCATGTATCCTCAGCACAAGTATCTGTAATATTTTCAACAGGTCCAGTCAGGACAGGAACGAGCACAATTTCATCTAGAAAATCCAAGTAAATGACAGAGAACTATAAATCAGTTATAGACAGTTGTATTGATGAACAAGGTAGTTTATATTCAGGTGATGGTAAAGAAAGATAGATAAAGTGCAAGGGAAGTAAGTAACTAAACAAGAGAAGAATCATGGCAATAAGGACTGTAAAAATAGAACTAGCTGAACCAGGGTAATATGATATAAGTCCAGACAGTAAATGTATACGAGTGTAACTCCAATGTAAGTCCAGTACAAGACGAATCTAATACAAGATGAATCCAGTAAGGGACAATTCCAGTCATAGTGATCAATGATTCCAGAGTGAGTCCAGCCTATACTCTAGCAGTGTATTTCAAAATACCGAGATCGACATGTAAACGGCTATAGGTAATCCGGCACATCACACACCTGGCCGGGTGTAAGATGGCTATCATTCCAGTTTGATTCCAGCATAGGGTGATTCCAGAATTGGGGTATGTCTACAAGTCTTACTCTAATATTTCTCCTCCCAGCAAATGAATCCAGAAATCCGACACAATAATTCAAGATGAATCCAGCCAGAATACGATGATACCAGTAAATAATTCCAGAATGATTCCAGTAATAGAGGCCAGACAATAAATGTGTGTCGTATACATGAATCCAGAATATTCATACGTGTTGTAACAGAGAATCGCATACGACTAACTAGAACTGAAGTACAGTAATTGACAAATAAATGAGAGAACTATCAGAGAATGTACACGCCTCACACTCTGAAAAGAGTAGTATAATATCAGATGCCTGTACCAGAGTCACAATATCCTAAACAGAGTAATACAGGTTATAATGTGTTTAAAATAAGATAAATGGAGCTTATGATGCAATCTACATGATTCTAAGTCAATTCTAGGTCAAAGTCAACTCTAAGTCAAACCTGGTCAACTATCTAGTTCAAACTAGGTCCAAGTCAAACTTGTTCAACTCTGGGTCAACCCAAGTCAACATCTAGTCAATCCTGAACCATTGGGTCAAACCTTGGTCAACTCTGGGTCAACTATAGCTAAACCATGCCAAGGCTCACAACCAGAACATTAACCAAGCTACAATGATCCCAAAATCCCTTATCAACTACCAGCCTTATACATATAATGTAATACATGTACATGTATATATAACTGCTATACATATATATATACTGATATAAGAGTTAGAAATGAATACAGAGGTCAAGTGTTACTTAACTAAGAGGTAGGCTAGAAGGTTCACAGAGGCAAGAATCAAACTCCCTGAAGAACATCAAACAACCACCATTATTAATTTCTACACAAGCCCTCATCAACTACCACCTACTAGGCTATATAGCCACTAGTCTAAAGGCATTTACTACTACTAACCAACTTATATATACATAACATATAAACATATATACATATACATATCATCTGTATTCTACTATACTAACTTCCCTCTTTTGGTTAACACAACAATCCCCCTCTATCTATATGACACATTATCCATGATTGTCCTATTTCCCCACATAGAGTCTGAAACAAGTATTAATATAAATCGACATACAAATATCAATTCCATATAGCAGTTACACATGTTCATACATATATAGATATCTGTAGGCCATTGGTTGATACCACATAGGCTCAAACTAGTGCAATAGGAAGTTAGGATTGAAACAAACTCTATGACTGATACTATATCTAGATTAGGACTGATAGCATGCTTACGACTTGATACTTACCATTCATTGGGCTGTACCTAAAACTCACGAACATGAAGTAACACACAAGTAACTAAATATCCTATATAGCATTCTCAAATTACCCAAGTCTTATTTCTGAACCCAAAACCAATTTAGGATACTCATGCCACTAGCATCTAATACTACACTAGGATATATCAATCTAACTCACATATATATGTCATGGCCAAGGCTAATTTGCAGGAATGAATGAACAGGTAAATAAAAGTACAGACAACCCAAATCTCAATAACAAAAAGGGGGTCAAGTCATGTTGCTGTGTATGTATGTACAGAGTATGAGGTCGAGCATGTGAGTGTAAGTGAGGTGAGGGTGAACAAGTGTTTAGGTCATGGGAAGGATGTTACATTGTCTGATTTAGAAAAGTGTAATAAATAAAATGAAATGGAGTGGCATAGCAGTGTCAAAGGAGTGTACCAGTGAGTGAAGAGTGTCCAAGTGTCGAGAACACAAGGTGCATCTCAGTTCTCAGATTTTAAATTATAGGTTCCATGTTGTAGTTTAACAGTGTACATCTCTACCTAATTTGAATCCAAAATTGAACCCAATACATATCCTATGAATTGAGAGGTGTAGGCTAGGGTGATATGCGTGTACCTGTGTGTAGGTTAATTGAACACCTAAGACATGTATAGACTGAAACATAACAAAAATCAACAATTGGACTAAACACTAGTGAGATATGAGCTATACATGAGGGCCACTATACCTACATTTACTTAGTCAGTGCATAAGAACTTGGACATCAACTAGTAGGAGACTGAATCTTACTCAGAGGACTGAACTCAAGATACATGGGTGACTGAATATGCGAGATGCAGGACACTCTAATATGCAGGCAGAGGTTTATAGATTGCAGGAAAGTTCTAGAATGAAGGTGCAGGGAATTGGTGTGTAGGCAATATACCATGCATATGTAGGGCAAGATGAGGATGCAGTGAAGAAGGGTGATGTAAGGAAGGGCAATGCTCAAGACGGAACATAGCAACATGCCTGTACATCCTCTAAAAGAGGCAGGACATAAGTGAATAGATGATGCAATAGGTCTGAACTCCTTATACAGTGAACAGATGCCAAATAAGATTGTTGTACCCATGTAGTTCTGTTATATATGACATATAGATATAACACCCATATCCGTTGGCCATCAACAAGCAGTATACAACAATAGGGCTCGACTGCACAGCCACCATAGACAGGTCAGTCTACAAACAGTGAATAACAACAACCAAAAAAACCCAAACCAATTTGATCTAACAAATACATCTTAATTAAACATGAATTCATATTTTAAGTCATTCAAAAATGGGAAGAACAGTAACCTGATACTCGACACCCGAACATATTTGAAAACCTAAACAACAATCAAACTCGAATCAAAATTAGAAGAATATAGTGTACTGGCATAGGGATATGTCCCTCGTATCCAGGGAGGGTCCCTCGTATCCAGGAATTGGGACACGTTGTGTCCAAACTAACATTCGAAATTTCATAAAATTGGAAAAATTTACTCATCGTGCAGCCATGTCGAGCCTTCGTGGGCTCGACACAGTGCTCGAGGTGGGTCGAGCTTGTGCGTATGAGTTCGCCCATAGTAGGGCTAGGAATCCCACACCCTGACCTGGGTCAATCCCGTGTCATGTCCAAGTTAGAATCCCGTATCAGTGAACGGCTGTGCGCGTGTGTGTGTGTTTGAACTTTCCATGCGGGTGGGATTTCTCCCAAACACCTTGATGAAATCATCCCAAAATTTGTGTGTGTTGTGTCAGTCAGTAGGCCACCGTGTCCACCAAAAATCAGGGCCTGAGTCGCCGTGTCGTGTCCTGTGTCAACCCCGAGTAGCAGGGCACTGAACCGAGCCAGTGCACAGCGTGTCCAACACGGATTTGGACACGACAAGGACACAGATTCGTGCTTAGTCAAGCATGAAATTAATACATGTATATAATACAACAAATCTATTCAAACACTTTTCAAAAATATCCATTTTAAAACCTTTGTGGCATTTAATCAAACACACAGCAGTACCAACTGATACGTGTCCGATACGGACATGAAATTGACATGACTCGACACAAAACCTATGCTAGCAGCTAGGGGACTCCTAGGGCTATGCACTCATGCAAAGAAATCGAATTTTAATGGTGATTGTGAGGGTTTACCTATTGGTTGAACTTCCAATAAAAAGCTTCAAAAGAGGGAAATCTCCTTGCTAGCCAAGTCTCCAAAATGATTTAAACCTGAGATTTCTCTCCATGAACATAAAGTAGGGATTAATTAGAACCTAATGCAAAAAATTTGAGCCAAAAAGGAATTGAAATGAGAAAGTTGTGGATTGGGGAAGATGGCTCTTTACCTCTTTCTTCAAACTTGAAAAAAACAATTAATAAAAGAGGCAAGAACAAGGAAGAGATTATTTATAGGGAAGGGGGAGCCCTAGTGGCTGGTCATAAAGTGAAAAAATTAGGGTTAGAGATTAGTCTAATGGCTATGGGCCTAATTGCACTAGTTATGGAATTAATTTCTAGTCTCAAGCCTATGGACCAATACACCAATCCTCCTATTTCAAACTTGATCCTAAGTGTTCTAACTTGAGTTGACTTAAGTTAGACTAGGGTCCATACCATGTTAACTAGGTCACCAAGCCAAGGTCAAAATCTAGGACAGTCTCTTAAGTCACAGCTTAGCAAAACTCAAAATCAACAATCACCAGTGCAATAAATCATGAAATAATTCAAAAAGGCCAAATGACCAAAATACCCTCATGCTCAAAAGTAATAATAAATTATCCTAATGATATGGTCAGGCTCTAGGTCAGGCAGTCTCTCAGGTTACACTAGCAAGGCATCAAAATCACAAGCCATGACTTAAAACAGTTTTAAATTGATTAAAAATCACCAAAAATCATAATGTGATATAAATACAAATAAATTATAATTATAATTATAAAGTTCAAAATTACCCTCATTTCAGAAACTAGGTGTTACAAATAGTAATCACCACTTCAATAAATTAAAATAAATTCGAAAATTCACAAATAACCAAAATACCCTCAAGCTAAAATGTGGTAGTGACACTGGTATACTGCGTCCATATGACCCTTCCGCAGGTCATGCATGTAGCGGCTCACCATACTAACTGTAAAGCATATATCTGGACGTGTGTGACTCAAATAGATCAGCTTGCCTACCAATCTCTGGTATCTGTCACAGTCAATTGGTTCTCCAGCCTCAGTGTTCAGCTTGAACCTCTGATCGATTGATGTTATTACAGGTTTACATCCCAATATTCTTGTCTCTGTGAGAAGGTCTAGTGCATACTTCCTCTGAGAGAGAACAATCCCCTCTACGTCTCGAGTGATCTCAATCCCAAGGAAGTAACGAAGAAGACCAAGGTCTTTCACCTCAAATTCCTTGCCAAGCTTTCCTTTGAATCGGGCAATTTCTTACTCATCATCTTCCGTGATAATCATGTCATCAACATACACCGCAAGCATGGTATTGTGGCCTCCACTCCGTTGAAAGAACACAGTATGATCAGCATTGATCTGCTGATATTCCATCCCTATCATCGCCCTCCTGAATTTGTCAAACCACGCTCGAGGAGACTACTTCAGTCCATAAAGGGACTTCTTCAACCTGCAGATCATGTCCACTGTCTGATTGGTGCCGAATTCTGGTGGTATCTCATGTACACTTCTTCCACTAGATCTCCATGAAGAAATACATTCTTCACATCCAGTTGGTGTAGCTTCCATCTACCATTCACTGTCAGAGAAATCAGGGTCCTGACAGTACTCATCTTCGCAACTAGTGCAAAGGTCTCATCATAGTCGATGTCGTACGTCTGACTGTATCCTTTTGCCACCAATCGAGCTTTGTAGCGCTCAACCTGTCCATCTGGGTTCTGCTTCACAGTGAAGACCTACTTGCATCTGACTGCTTTTTTTTCCTCTGGCAGTTTCACCAGCTCCCAATTATGGTTCTTCTCAAGGGCTCCTAACTCCTTGTGCATCACTGCTTTCCACTTTGGATCATCCTTGGCAACCTGCCAATTGTTAGGTACAGTAACACTATCTAAAGATGCAATACATGCTTCATGAGAAGAAGAGATATGATCATATGAAACAAACTGAGCAAGATCCCAACCATATCTATCAGGAGGATTTTCTGCATTGCTGCGAGTGGTCCTCCGTACTGATAATGGTGTAGGAGGAGTAGGGAGAATGATATCACCTGAAGAGGAATTTGGTGGTAGTGGTGTAGGTGTCTCAGGAGTCGAGACAGACGCAGACAAGGGACTTGGCACTGGCACTGTAGGTACTGATCCTGCAGTTTGCTTTCCTCTCCTGCTGTTGGTAAGTAACCTCCCTCAACCGTGGGCCTAACACCTCTCATCTTCTCCCCATGTTCCTCTTTCTCTTCCTGCTCCTCCTCAATCGTTCCTCCATGCCAAATTCCTAAATCGGTCACCAGGCTCTCCCCAATCTCTCCCTCTCGCCTCATACTCGCAGTATTAGGTGAGTTGTTTGGGGTTCCCTTCTGACGATAGTATGGCTCATGCTCCCTGAAGTGAACATCCATACTCACAAACTTTTTCTCTACTGGACTCCAGCACACATATCCCTTCTGAGTTGCAGAGTAGCCCACGAAGATGCACTTGACTGCTCTAGGGTCAAGTTTCCCAATTGATGGTCTGTTGTCTTTCACAAAACATTCGCAACCAAATACCTTCAGTGGGAGTATCCCACGATTATTTTCTTACAATGTTTCGCCTGGAGACTTCCATCCCAGTACCTTCGAAGGCATTCTGTTGACTAGTTGAGCTGCTATCAACACTGCATGCCCCACAGACTCTGTAGGACATTCATGTCGATCATTATGCTTCTTGCTACCTCTAGAATGTGTCTGTTCTTTCTTTTTACTACTCCATTTTGTGCTGGTAAGTATGCACATGTGGTCTGATGTTGTATCCCTTGGGCTGACAAGTATTCCGTAAGTGCTCTGTTGGTATACTCTGTCACGTTGTCAGACCTTAGTACCTTCACCACTGCTCTGGATCAAGTCTGGACATGTTTATGAAAGTCCCGGAAACATGCAAAGACATCACTCTTATTCTTCATCAAATACAGCCAAATGACACGAGAGGAACAATCAATAAAAGAAATGAAATAATTATGACCATTCGTAGTAGTTGTGGCACACGGTACCCAAACATCAGAATATATAATATCAAACATAGAAGAGCTCCTATGTTATGTACTAACATATGAGCTCCTAGTAAGTTTGTCTAAATTACATGCATCACATACCAGTTTCTCCTGAGTTGCTTTCGCATAAATAGATGGATACAGCCTACTCAAAATACCAAAAGAGGAATGCCCCATCCTCCTGTGGTAGAGTATCAGTGTATCCTTGGCACTTATCTTTGGTCCTTCTATTCCTGTCTTCTCTGCCACAGACACCAATGCCGAATCTAGCCCTTCCCGATCCAGGTACCATAGTCCATCATGCCAAGTGCCAATCCCAAGTCTTCGTCCCGTCTCCCTCTTCTGTAAGATCACCTTAGGAATATCAAAGCAGACAGTGCATTTTAATTAGAGGATTATATAACTAATGGACAAAAGACTGACTGGAAAAGAAGGAGCATGCAAAATATTGAATAATTTTACTGAACCTGTACAATCGACAGTACCCTTATCGACCACTATTTGGAAAGTACCATCAGCTGGTTGAATGCTGTCCGCCGATGCTAGGTGAGTGTAGGAAGAAAATTCACTCGTATTTCCTGTCACGTGTCGAGATGCACCCGAATCGATAATCCAATCCGACGATATGAGGAAAGACATAGATGCAAGGGCGAACAAGTCGTCAGTGCCTTCCGCCAACGGATGAGAATACATGGCAGCGTTGCCTCTGGCGAAGAATGAGATGGACGCCTCCCCGGTCTCACTCCTCATGTCTCTATCGCTCGACGCTCTCTGTCTCCTCATGAGTACTTCAAACATGTACTACAGTGCCTGATCCTCCTCAGTATAGGCACCATCAGCTGTCTCCCTCGCCTTCTGCTACCAGCAGGTTCTCCCGACAACCTCCTCGACCGTCCCGTCGACCCCTACAACTACGGTCACATCCTCCAAAATGTCCACTTCTACCGCCTGAATCTCCATTCGGTGGTTTGGTGCAAGCATACCTCAGATTATCCACCTTCCCCGCAGTTGTAGCACTGTCGGGGCTCTCCCTGAGGTCCTGACGGTGCTCTTCGTCCTGTCGAGCCCTCATTCGCTCTGTCTTCTCTGCGAGGGTTCTTCTTCCCTGTCTTGGCCAACTCAGGTAGGTAGTCGGTCCATCAAGCTTCAGATCGATGGAGGAAAGCTCCAACTTCGGCGACGTTCGTGTCGTGCTCTCACCAGCCGACATCTTTATCAACTTCATCAACGTCGCAACCTCTGCAGGATCCAGCTTCTTGACGATCTCCTTCATCGATGATTCTCCTCTCCGATCACGTCACGTCCGCTCCACGATCACGCTCGTCCTCGTCGTCCGCTCCTAGATCCGAACATGCCTATTTTTATCAGATCTAGGCATCGGTGTCCTCTTTCGGAATGATCCGAACAATGACAACAAAGACGCCGTTACGTGCGATATGAGGGGGCAGTGCGCACGTGGGAGGGGCGGCCGCGCATGTACCACATTGGGTAGCAGCGGCAGCAGCCGCAACAGCAGCAGCAGCAGCCGCGGGCACGGGAAGGGGGGCTGCTGTGCGCGGGTTAGGGTTTGGTGGCGGAGAGAGAGGGAGAAGAGGGGGAAGGTTAGGGTTTGGTGCGGGAAGGGGGAGTGAAAGGTGGCTCTAATACCATGTTGTAATTGATTGATGAGATCATTTCATTGATAGTCTCATAGGCTTTATATAGCCTTTACATAATGGAATATCCTGTGACATATTCTGGCATCCCAAATATGTCCTTAGGATATTCTCATACTAAATATAACATATTCCCATACTAAATATATTATATTCCTATACTAAATATACCAACAGAAAAAACGGGGTGTGGGAAAAAATTATCAAAATGATAGTTTGACATAACATTACCATAGCTCACGAACTAAGCTAACGAGAACAAACTCGTAACTCAATAGCAACACGATTTGGAGAACTTGCATAAGAATAAGGACAATGCTAGATAACACCAAAATATGAGAATATTTTATTGATCACATGATGTGACCACCTATGTATCGATCATATGTGTGAGACCACAGTATTTATACTATCAACATATATGTTGTCACATCATGTAGTCAGTAATATGGTCATATTTTGATTGTAAAAATAAAGGCATATTGGGGGACTCGTATACAAAAAACCTAAATAAAAAAGAGCAAATTGTATTAACTACCCTTATATGTTACACTTATTACAGAAACTATTTATACTTTAAAACTAATTACACAGACCACCCATATAATTTATATTTTCTATAAGAACTTATAATACTGAACTCTCCTATGTTTTATAAAATTTACAAAGAAGAGAGTGGGCAGTATAATTATTTTCAGATTAGAAATATATTCAGTAATACTCATGAAATATATGGAATCAGTGTATTTATTTCTAATAAAAAAAAAAACTATTGTGTATAGCCGTTAAGACTTGCTACTGATGGCATTATATACTCACCCAACAGTCATTTTCCTCGTGGATACTGAGAAAGAAGAGGACAAAAAGAAGCAAACAACTCTAAATTAAATATCCACATCCACATAGAATAACAACTCCAGATCCAGAAATACAAAAAATAAAAATAATAAAATAAAAATAAAAATGAAATATGAAAAAACTTATTTGACTTGGGTGTAGATTTAATTTGTCACGTAGACGGTAGAGAGGACTTAGAGCTGTGGAGGTCTTTGCAGAGAAGAGAGGTCTTTGCGGAGAAGAGAGAGAGAGAGAGAGAGGTTCAAAGTTAGCCAACAGAGGTTGGAGAAAAAAGAAAGGAGAGGGGGACAAGAATTCATAGGTTTGACCATTGCTGGAGAGAAGAAAACTACTACTACTACTTCTTCTTCTTCTCCTCCTCCTCCTCCTACTTTGTTCTTTGTTGATCTGTGCTCTCTCTCTCTCTCTACATAGTTTCACTTTGAACTTCTTCATTATATTTTATCCAAAATTTTGTGATTTTTTTTAAGCTTGTGTCTTATACTATTGATCACTCCTAGCTAGGCTTCCTAGGAATGTAGAGTTTGCTTCGGAACACACACCATCCGTGTCAAAAACTTTCCCGAACCTTCTATTAAGCCATGGGGTGCTTCGGCTGCTTCGAGAGAAAGAGGAGCGGCAGGTCCAAACCCAGCTCCTCGGCGCTGTCGCCGCTCAGCACGAGCCGGTCCGACGACTCGGGCGCGCCGGGACGCCACGCTGGCACGTCTTCGGGCTCGGCGGCGACGACGACGACGACGACGACGACGACGTTGTCCTCGCCCCGAAGCCTGCCTTCCCTGTACGAGGAGAGGGCCCACAATCTGCGGGCGTTCGAGTTCAAGGAGCTGAGGAGCGCTACCGACGGCTTCAGCAGGCAGCTGAAGATTGGAGAGGGAGGGTTTGGGTGCGTGTACAGAGGCTCGATCAAGGCTCACAACGGGAACACGAACACCGCCGTCGCGGTGAAGAAGCTCAATCACAACAGCTTGCAGGTATATCTTTATCTTTGACTCGGTTCCAACTACAAGAAACTCGACGAATAAGAACTTGTAATATGGATGTGACACGCGTATTTAACTAATACCGAAAGTGATTTGATTTTTCAGTTCGACTACAAAACTCAAAATAAGAACTTAGCAATATGAATGTGACAAGTGGATTTCACTGACATTAAATTAAGTGTACTTATTTTTCTCTCTTTATCCCCCTTGAAAAAAAAAAATCAAGAGATGAGATGCATGTTCATGGCCGAGTTTTAAAAATTAAGAACTCATGAGTTCCTCTCGGATTTCTTATTCATTTTTCCTTTCATCTGGTTGAAAAAAATGAAGGGATCATACAAGGGCGGAACCTGAAATTTGACCTCGAGTGGGCCCCGAGGTAGTCCGCCTCTGGGAACATATGAATGTAATCCAACGGCTTTTCATGGCGAGTTTGAAAAATTAGGAACTTATGAGTTCCCGTAGGATTTTTATTCAAACTATTAGCAAATTGTTGGTTCTTTTCTTTTTTTTTTACTTATAAGTGAAACCATTTATACACGACACTTACAAGTGGTTCAAAATGTTGTGGGCTTACCCCTGGACCGGTCTTGCTTGTGTTCAAAACATTTATACAATTGTCTGTAGTCCTTATCTAACCAAAGTAGGTTACTTTTATGTGCTATTGATGCCGTCAAATTTATTCACATGGATTATTGATATCAATGTAATATTGAAATTTAAACATTTAAAACATACACAATTTCCTAAGATTTTAAACACACAAGTTAATTTCACAGCATTAATAGTACATCAACCATTTAGGTGTTGTGGTCGTCGTTCGAGTGTTTTTGCATCCCCGCCATGAGCGAGATTTTTCTGCGTTTATTCTCTCTGTCTAGGTTACACCCTCCTATTGATTTTTTTCATTCGAGTCTTCGGATCACAACCAGTTCAATCGAATCTCCTTGAATGACACTTATCGGATATATATTCCCCCGTGGAATCGAGAATATGAGAAAGAGGCAATGTTAAGCCCTGATGCGGCCCCCACTATGAAAGAGTGTGAAACCTCATAATAGAGGCCCAAGGTTGTCATTGATGTGTTGCGTAACAAGGCCAAGAGGGGGCTTAACACTAACAGTACATAAATTTGAAAACCTTTCAGCCATTTTAAAGATAAGAGAAGAAGGAATGAGTTGTTGTGGATAGATCGATTAGGGTTTATTTTCTTCTTATAATCTTGAGGATATTTTAGCCATTTTAAGAAATAGATGATGACAATTTTTTTTTACACTTTGTGTAAGTATTATTCTTTTTGAAGTGGCAAAATATCACTCGTAAAATTTGAGCCACTTACAAGTGGTTACCACTTGTAAAACAAAAACTTTTATTTATTGTCATTTATAAATTCTCTCACTTATGAGAGGTTGCCACTTATAAGTGGAAAAAACAACCCCCCCCCCCCCCCCCCCCCCCCCCCCCCCCCCAATCATAAATCTTCATTTGCATACATAGACACAAAAAAGCTTCTCTAAGACAACTAAGTACAGATGTCCCAAAAACTGGCTTATAAATTGAAATTGTTCTTATTAACAGTGATAACCAATTGTGAAGAAGGATATATTATGCTTTAGTGTGAACTGTGAAGTTTGGTGTGTGCAGAAATATTAGTTTGGGCATACTTGCTTACCAAGGAATTTTTTCTTTAAGGAATATTAGAATAATAATCTCACTTGCAAGTTGCAAACTATCACAACAACCAACCAGACTGTAATATGGTAAAACTGAGTTGGACTTTGTTATCTATACTAACACCTCTCGTTCGGGTGCAAACATGTCCATGAAACTGTAATAATGTCATTAAGATATCATGAATTATAGTGTCATTCTCAACTGTGCAAATGATCGGACATGTCAAAAACTCGATATTTTAAGTATCCAGGTTTTGCCATTTTGAAAGTTCTAAGTTCAAAGTTGACACTGATCATAACAGAAGTTTGCACCTCGCATTATCTTTCAAGTATAACAGTGTACGATTATACTAGCAATAATGTTGTCAAACTATTTAAGATGCCTCATGTTTGAGGAAAAGAACCGGCTAATTTTTACTTAAATATCCTGAAGTATCAACATTTGGCACGTGAATACCCAGAATTATTTTTTAAACAAGTTAATATCCGAACTTTCCAATTTTTGGCAAGTTGCTCCTTCGGTCAACCAGGCATTTCACTTAACGGTACATGACCATTTGGCACATTTTTACATTTAGCAATTTTAAAGATTTATATAAATAGTATATTATTTGAAGAAATCAAAATTAGAAGAACAAAAAAAAACTCACTCATAAGAACCCTAACCTTGGCCCTCTCAACCCAGAACCTGCTGCTACACCACCACCACCACCACTCCCCGACGACGGAGAAACCGCCTCTAAGCCTCTCCTGCCGCTGGTGGAGACGGGGAATTGGGGGCAGAGGCTAGATTTATGATTTCTTCTGGTTTAGATGTAAATTATGATGATTTTATTTTTAATGGTAATGATGATGATTTTATCATTTATTTAAATTAAATTCTGAATTAACAATTACTTATTAAGGTTATGGTTAGGGCATTGTGGTCTTTGTGTGTCTAATGTTATTTCTAACTGCATAAAGAGCTATAGTTTCAGGATATTGAAGCGAAAAATAGAATACAAAGTTTAGGATATCAATATGCCAAAAAAAATAAGGTTATTTAAGTGTCAAAAATTAATAGATATGGATATTTAACTGAAAATTAGCCAAGAGAACCAAAAGGATGCTGATGCCCTTTTAAGTCCTGGTGCCACACTTGTTACGACTCTTAAAATAACAGATACAAATCAGTCAAAACTATAAACTGAGAAGCTAAGAGGAGATTATTACCTAAAAAGTTAACTATAAGTGTTGAGAATCAATAAGGGACTTTTAGTCCCACATCGGAATTTGTAGTATGTAGAGGAGCTAGACTCCCTATAAGTAGTGAAGTAGTCCATCAATAAAATTACACCAACTATTATTTTCTACATGGTATCAGAGCCATAACTCTCTCTCTCTCTCTCTCTCTCTCTCTCTCTCCACACAAAAAAAAAAAAAAAATTTAACTCTCTCCCCCCCCCCGGAGCAGCAGTCCCCCCCCCCAACCCCCCCCTCCCGACCCCCCCCCCCCCCGGAGCAGCAGCGCCCCCCCCCCCCCCCAACCCCCCCTCCCGACCCCCCCCCCCCCCCCCGGAGCAGCCCCCCGACCCCCCCCCCCCCCTCGACCCCCCCCCTCCCGGAGCAGTACCCCCCCTACCTCCCTCTCCCACTCTCGACATGGAAACCCTAACCCTAGCCCTAGCAGCCCTATCAAAACCCTAACCCTAGCCGCCAAAAAAAAAATAAAATAAAAATAAAAATGAGTACCTTCTTTTTAGAAGATCTACTGTTGTTGCCTTCGAGACTCAGTATCTTCTCTTTAGAAGACCTACTGCTATGCATACGAAATCTCTTTAGATTTTCGTCTTGCTTCTGTTACGAAATCTTTTTAGATTTTCGTACACTCAGAATCCTTCTAGGATTTCTATTACGGCGTGCTGCATACTTCGCCATGCAAGGAGGCACAACTAAGTTTGGGCTGTCCGAACACGTCATAATGACGCGGTTCTAGTTGGTCACATACACTCCAACATATCAGTGAGGAAGATAGTTTGTTGTTTCCTCCCCTGATCTCTATCTCAACTGTCAGAATATACAGTTGACGAAGTCGCTACCTGAGATCAGGATTCACAGCAGATTGTTGACTAAGACGAAGACGAAGCAAACGACGACGACTCAGGAAACAACAAAACCTCATTGATTACAGTTGCAGAAACCATGGATTCCATCTATGGGAAGTTGACAGCAGAAGAGATGAAGGCCCTGGTCGAGGATCTCCTGACCAAGATATTACCGGAGGCAACCTCACGCGTGACCCATACTGATGTGGATCCGTCACCGTATAGAATAGGAAAGTTGGACAAACTGGAGACGAAGCTGGAAGGCACGACCAACTACTTAAAATGGTCGGGGCAGGCGATGCGGACGCTGAAGGGACGTGGCTTGGTTGGCTATGTAGATGGCCACACCAAGGCCCCGGTCGATCACTCCTCGAAGGAGTTTGCTGTATGGGAGATTGTCAACAATGTCGTGGCTGGTTGGTTGACAGCCTCTTTAACCGATCAAGTGTCGGGTAATGTTGAAGCAATGGAGGGAGCTGCTGATATCTGGAGAACATTGAAAGATATGTACTCCGGTTCAGGTAACCCAATGCGAGTCTTCCAACTGCAGGATGAACTCGAGCGGGTAGTCCAAGACGATCGTACCATATCTGAGTACGCCGCCTTGTTGAAGAAGTACTGGTCTGATCTTGACCATTATGATCCTCTTGGAATGGAGGATGCTCAGGTTGAACCGTCCTTCGCAAAATATTTCCAGAAATTTCTGGATTATATCTCGCGGCAACGGATGATGAAGTTTTTGAAGGGGCTCAACCCTGCATTTGAGCAACGGAGGAATGTACTTCTTGCGCAACCGAAGCTGCCGACCTTAGAGGATGCCATAGCTGCCATGGCACAAGAAGAAGCACGGTTGAAGCTGATGCCCACCAGGGGCATCTCCCAGGGGGAGCAAGTCGGAGTTGCCACATCTGCTCTTGCTGCTTTCAACCAGCCTCCTTCTGCGGGAGGCGTTTGCCACAACTGTGGTGACACAGGGCATTACATCCGCTTTTGCCCAAAACCAGTACGGAGTTCCTCGCGTGGTCGGGGCCGTGGTCGGGGTGGACGACGAGGTGGTCGAGGCAGCTACACTGGTGGAAGGGGCACTTACTCTGGAGGCAACACGGCGAATCTAGCGGATGAAGGCCGGAACAATCAGCTGGCGGACATAACTCCATTTGAGAGAGAAGTTCTTGAGAAACTGCGGGGCTCAAAGATTGGTTCTGGTGACCGACAAGTCAATTCTGAGGTGCCGCCCACCTCAGGACATTACTGCACTTACTTTTCCCAAACCAGTGACGGTATACCTCCGCGTGCTCTTGCATCTGTCTCTCAGCCAGTCTGGATTATGGACTCTGGGGCATCCCGCCATGTCACGGGGTCCCGAGGTGAGTTCCGGGAATACTCTAACCTAACGCCGCCAGAAAGCATTCAGACTGCTGATGGTACCTCCAGGCCTGTTATGGGTAAAGGCACTATTGATTGCACTCCTTCCATCACTCTATCTAATGTCTTACATGCTCCTTCCTTTTCTGTCAATCTTATATCCATTAGCGCCATTATCCTTGATCTAAACTGTACTGTTTTCTTTGATATTCCTAAGGTAATCTTTCAGGAGAAGGGAACGGGAAGACGACTGGGCACTGGCACATGGCATAAGGGTCTATGGTACTTGGACAGGAACGGTCTGGACAGAGCACTGGCATCATTGGTTGCAGACATACAACCAGAAGTCCGAAGTCGAAGTGTCGAAGCCGAGCTACTCCTACACCATCAGCGTGTAGGACATTCTTCCTTTTCTGTTATTAGTCGCATGTTTCCATCCTTATATCAAAAAGCGAATAAAGAGTTGTTAGTTTGTGATGCTTGTGAGTTGGGAAAACATACCAGAAGCTCCTATGTGAGTTCTGGGCATCGATGTACTGCTGCTTTTGATATGATTCATTCAGATGTGTGGGGTCCTTGTCCTACAACTGGTGTTAACGGTTATAGATGGTTTGTCACTTTTATTGACTGCTCTACCCGCGTAACGTGGGTCTACCTACTGAAGAATAGAAGTGACGTTTTTGAAGCATTTCAGAGCTTCCATCAACGCGTAAAGACACAATATAATGCTCGTATTAAGTGTTTCCGGTCGGATAATGGGACGGAATATACCCATACGAGGTTTGCTGCATATTTATCCTCTCATGGCATACTGCATCAAACCTCTTGTGCATATACACCGGCTCAAAATGGTGTTGCAGAACGAAAGAACAGGCACCTGCTGGAAGTAGCTCGGACGATGATGCTAGCTATGAATGTGCCTAAATACTTGTGGGGGCAGGCTGTCTTGACAGCCTCTTATCTCATCAACAGGATGCCCTCTCAATTGCTGGACTGGAAGACGCCGTTGGAAATGCTCACGGGGACAACTGCATACACCGTTCCTCCGAAAGTATTTGGATGTGTATGCTTTGTCCATGATAACAGACCTGGAGTTGGTAAACTGGATCCTAGAGCAGTTAAGTGTGTCTTTGTTGGGTACACCGGGACACAGAAGGGATGCTGGAGTCCGGTGGAATGGAAGCTGTTTGTAAGCATGGACGTTACATTCAGAGAGGTGGAACCATATTATGGTTCAGATGAGGGCTCCGCGTTTGGAAACACACCTAACACAGCGGGTGTTAGCCGTGGGGGGGAGATAATACGTCCAAGCGTGGTCGTCGGATCGGTACCTTGTCCTGTTGTTGCAAATTGGAAGGAAAGAGGAGAAAGCATCAGTAATACCGATACGGAGGATGAAGAAGACGATACATATATTACGCAGGGGGAGAAGCAGACAAGGGAAAAAGAGCTCCAAGTGTACAGAAGACGACAGCAGAGGTCCAGTACTGTGCCGTGCCCTGTGCCAAATGTGCCAAGTCCCTCGTCTACTCCTGCCCCAACTCCTGAAGATGTTACTCCCGTACTGGATCACTCGGATTCGGAAGCGGGTCTCTCCGACTCGGATGGTATGCTTTTCCCACCTCCCATTGCTCCCTTAAGGAGGTTTTCTCGCATTAATGCGGAAAAGGCTCCTATTCGTTATCGAGATTATGAACATGATATCGCCAACTACTTGTCTTATTCTAATATCTCTCCGACTTATCAAGCCTTCCTCACTTCGTTAGACTCCACTTCTTTACCTAAGAATTGGCAGGAAGCAAAGAAGGACCCAAGATGGAAAGCTGCAATGATGGAAGAACTTGGGGCACTAGAAAAAAATAAGACATGGGAGTTGGTGTCATTACCTGAAGGGAAGAAAGCTGTAGGATGCAAATGGGTTTACACAGTGAAGGAGACACCAGAAGGAAAAGTTGAACGATACAAGGCGAGACTGGTTGCAAAAGGCTATACCCAGACATATGGTATCGACTATGATGAGACTTTTGTCCCAGTAGCGAAGATGAGTACCGTAAGAACGCTGGTCTCCATTGCAGCAAACTATGGGTGGAAGCTACACCAGTTAGACGTAAAGAACGTATTTCTTCATGGAGACCTACAAGAAGAAGTATACATGGAGACTCCTCCGGGGTGCTACTCTGTGTCAGATTCAGGTGAAGGAACGTCACATGGAAAAGTGTGCAAACTGAAGAAGTCGCTGTACGGGCTGAAGCAATCTCCTCGAGGCTGGTTTGACAGATTCAGAAAGGCTGTCACTGGCATGGGGTACCATCAGACAAATGCAGATCACACGGTCTTCCTCCAGCATGCAAGAGGCCACATAACTATACTTGCTGTATATGTGGATGATATAGTGATCACAGGTGATGATGCTGATGAGATCACTAAGCTGAAGTCGAAACTCGCTAAGGAGTTTGAGGTGAAGGACTTAGGACAGATGAGATACTTTTTAGGTATCGAGGTGTGTGATGGTGAACAAGGAATTATTCTCTCACAAAGGAAATATGTATTAGATCTACTGAAGGAGACAGGGATGCTGGGATGCCGAGCAGCAGTCACTCCAATTGACCAGAAGTGCAAGATGGGAGCAGAAGCAGGAGAGCCTGTTGATCGCGAAAGGTATCAAAGGCTAGTAGGCAGACTGATTTATCTAGGGCATACTCGCCCTGATATCTCATTTGCAGTAAGCGTTGTAAGCCGCTATATGCATGATCCAAGAACGGGTCATATGGATGCAGTATTTCAGATCCTAAGATATCTGAAAGGGACGTCGGGAAAAGGACTGTGGTTCAAGAAGAATGGATGCACAGATATTGAGGGATACTGTGATGCAGACTGGGCAAGCTGCATAGACGACAGAAGGTCTACCACGGGGTACTGTGTTTTTGTAGGAGGAAACCTGGTTTCATGGAGAAGCAAGAAACAGTCAGTGGTAGCACGGTCGACAGCTGAAGCAGAATACAGAGCAATGGCTCTAGGGGTGTCAGAACTACTATGGGTGAAAGCACTGCTGACAGAGTTGAAGTTGGATAAGGGGACACCGTTGCATCTTCTGAGCGATAGTCAAGCCGCAATAAGTATAGCGAATAATCCGGTTCAGCACGACAGAACGAAGCACATCGAAATCGATCGATTCTTTATCAAGGAGAAGCTGGAGCAAGGGATACTGAAGATTGGCCATGTCCGCTCAGAAGAACAAGTGGCAGACTGTCTGACTAAGGGTCTTAGTTCATTAAGTCTGTCGAAGCTATGTAACAAGATGGGGATGATCAATATCTATCGTCCATCTTGAGGGAGAGTGTTGAGAATCAATAAGGGACTTTTAGTCCCACATCGGAATTTGTAGTATGTAGAGGAGCTAGACTCCCTATAAGTAGTGAAGTAGTCCATCAATAAAATTACACCAACTATTATTTTCTACAATAAGGAACTTAGTAACTAAGGCCTGTAATGGCTTCTCAGTGCTCTCTTCATAGTTGAGGTTGTGAATAGTTACTTTTAGAAGTAATGAATTGACTGCGCACTTCTTATATCACATTCTCAAGTTTAGCTTGCACAAATTTTCTTGACAGATTGCTGTACAAAATAAAAATTCCAAATATTGAGAATAGTACGATCAGTAGATATCTCATATTCCCTCAAGCGTCAATATTTGTGCGTGAACTAAGTTATAGGTATGTAGTTCCACAAATACACCTAAAGAGCCACAACTAAGATATAAGCACATCACTTACTATTCGACCTATAATTTCTCGAATTTAACACCCATCTGCTTCAAGGTGCACTGATAAGTAAAGATCATTCCCACACTGGTCAGAATCAACACCATGAAAGTGATACCTACTGATAGTCAGATACCAGTCATTACATAGTACGTATAATTAATGTCCTGAGATGAGTGATTGTATCATATTACCATTTTTCTCAAAACCAATACATGTGGCTATTTCTGTTAGAATCTATGTTATTAGTATCTTACCATACACCATACATATCTTACGATATGAAACAATATGTTACTGCTTCGTTACGTATTGGCTGATCCAATACGACAGATATAGGTTGACAGGTAGTATCGTTTTCTTTTTACTTGAATCATGGAATGATATGCTTAAAAAATTGAATTATGGAATTAGTTAGACCTTTAAAGATTAAAAAATTAAAGATTTATGAGAACATTATATTAGATCATATTCCTTTGGATTTAGAAGTATACACCTAAACTCCTGGAGTTATTGTTTCATATGATACAATACACAATATACAATATGATACGCAAGAAAATCAATACATGATAAGTATCCTGAGTTGATAGCCTAGGTAAAAAGTTCCCATTTATAAAATTAAGGATTTAGTAAAGCATTTTTGAGGTAGTTAATTCTCTACTAATAAACCAAATCAGTTGATTTCATGGCGATAATGTGTAACTTGTTGGATCGTGCTAGGTTCAACCCTAGAGAAGGTGGGTATTAGCATGACAGCAACAAAGAAGTTTTAAGTAGATCTATAAAAGGCAAACTACTCGGTCAAATTAGTAACTTATGTCAACAAAAGAATTGTAATGGATTGTTAAAAGAGGAAACAATTTGACTCAGAGTTTTAATTTGTTTAGTTTGTCATTTGCGTGAAATTTTGGTGAAATCCCAGTTGAATTTTAGGAAGCTATTTCTTGACTTCTTAACTTTGTAATCTGGATAGTGGTTAAAGTTTACCTTCCATTCCTCCTAGTTTTATGATTGCTTATATTTTCTAAATTTCAATAGGGACATAAACAATGGTTGGCAGAAGTTCAGTTTCTTGGGGTTGTTGAGCACCCAAATCTCGTGAAGCTCATAGGATATTGTGCTGTTGATGGTGAAAGAGGATGCCAAAGGCTCTTGGTTTATGAGTTTATGCCAAATAAGAGTCTAGACGATCACTTATTTAACAAAGTTTATCCTTCTCTTCCTTGGAACGTGAGACTACAAATAGCCTTGGGCGCAGCAGAAGGGTTAACATATCTGCATGAAGGGGTGGAAGTTCAGGTTTCTTCTTAAAACTTGAAACTTATAATGCTCAGTTATTTTAAGTCTGAATCATCATAACTTCCACATACACACACAAACAACAAACACCCATATGAACAAATTGTCACATGCACATTGTCCTCCCTTAGACTTTCGGATTATTTACATTTTATCCCATTAACCGGATCTCAAGCTTATTAGATTCATATCCAGATTTTCTCTGATTGCATACCCTGCTGAACAAATAATCTTTTATACATATTTTTGGTAACGGTAGGGGTAAAAGCTCGGAAAGATTAAATGTAATTAAACAGCAACAAGTCTTCCAATCAAATTCTCCATTTGGGTTTCTTTTCCATTATAATTATGTGTTTACTATATCAGCTTCATGTTTGCCCAACCAGAATCATGCCCTATGCCATCTTTACTTTCTAAGATAGGTTTTTTTTTTTCTGAAGTACACCAGTGGGAGTACTTCATATTACTAGTCATGTCAGAGAATATAATCTTCTTTCTTGTAAGTTGTGACAAAGTGCTGACTTCTATTGTATTCAATACAATGTAACAAATTGTATTTGAAACCAAGGATAAATTAGGAATGCTTGAATTTCAAAACCAAGGATAAATTAGGAATGCTTGAATTTCAAAACCAAGGATAAATTCCACCTGCCCCCACCTCAACAACTATTCAGGTATGATAATTTAACACACATCCCTAGAAACTGAACAAATAAAACAATGAACTATTTTCAAAGCCTAAAGTCAGTGTTTAAGTTTCGTTCTTTACTTGATGGTATCATATTTAAAGGCACACTTTAGCTCTTTTTGAAAGTAGTTCAGGTTTAGGGGTTTCATAACCACCTCTAGTAGTTCAAGGATGTTATTTGTTTTGTTATATAGTAATGTGTACATGCTCAGCCACCCGTAATTGAGGGCATTAAGTACAACTTACCCTTAGAAGTTGAAGAATATCCATAAGACAGGCATCTAGTATAGCAGATATGACAAGACAGTTATTTTACTGAATTTACTCATTTCTGCAGTAAAACATGTGATGTTCACGTATTTATCAAATTCCGAGAAAATGCTATAATTCTGTTAGTATTCTTGTCAAAGATATGTAGTAGCTTGTGGACATGATTGCTGAGATACATCATGCATCTTATAGTTATCCTTATAGAATTCTGTTATTATTCTTGTTAAGGATATGTAGTAGCTTGTGGACATTATTGCTGAGATACATCATGCAGCTTATAGTTATGCTTTTCCTATATGCGCAGGTAATATACCGTGATTTCAAAGCATCTAATGTTCTATTAGATGAGGAGTTCAAACCAAAACTCTCAGACTTTGGGTTAGCAAGAGAGGGGCCATCGCCTGGGAATACTCATGTATCCACTGCGGTATGTCAAGATCTATGATTAGTTTAGGATGAAAACAATCATGATATATTAAGCTTCAGAGTCCTATAAGCTTACAAGAAAATTCTACCTATTCTTTTACTTGATTTCTTGGAATGGTATATATTAATTGCTATAATTCAAAGACAATTTGAAGCCTTGAAGTTAGATTAGCTATCACAAAAAAATGACCGTAATTCTGAAATATGGACTTTTGCTTATTATTTATTACACTGGGCCAACTAAGAAATATGATGGGGCAAGCTCATTCTTGAAAAATAATGGAACATGTTGAATGCATTGACTTCTGTATAACCTAACAACAGAGACACAAACATCTACTTTTATGTTATTACATGCAGGAAAGCTAATGTGGAGTGCCCTAACATGCAGTTTTGACACAAAAATCATCCATAAAAAAGAACATACATTGAGGAGTGTTTTAGAAACGGTAATATATATGACCTCTCACAAGGGCAAATGCAAACCATTTTGGAGATATGGTGGTGGCTTTCATTTGAATAAACATAAACCCTTCTTATTGAACGATCATGATTCTTCTCAAAGATTGACATTCTTAGTCATAAGCAATGATGTATGTTTTTCGTTCAAAATGCTACCAATTCGTTAGCTGTGTAGTCTTTATATAATAGAAATAATCATGGGCACAAATACGACATGACACGGTAGAAGACATGACATGATCTGACATGACACGGTACAAGACAGGACATGATACAGGCACAGAGCCGATTTTTGCATGTGCCCCAGTGTACTATGGAGTGTCCATGTCGAATCTGATACATGTTAGACACCATCATGATGTCATCATCATGACGTCGACAAAACACCAATGTGAAGTGTCCTTGCTTCATAGTTTGTAGGAAAATTGCTTTATAGCTCGGAAAACTATTCCTCAGTGATATCCCATGATTGGGACAATAGGCTTAATCCTGTAAAACCATTACATAGTAAGTTCACCGTCTCTTCCATACATAGACTTGAATGGTAATACATAATCAAAAGAACGCCGGCATGCTGTCCCTTTTCCATACAGACTAGTGTCAGATAAATTTTGTGGTAGCATGAGTTGAGGAGAAAGTTTAAAAGGGGTAAAGGTGTAGGAATATTTAAGATCGACATATAAATGAGTATCATGTGAATTAAGACCCATTTCAACTTATTCGCACTTTGGCTTGTGTCGTGCCTTAGAGATTAATGCACTTCCTTCAAGCAAATTTCATCACTTCCCTCCTCTGGTTCTAACTTCTAGTCTAAGGAAAATTTGGAGGCTACCAAATATGGCAGGTCTCCCTACCAGAAATATCTTGTCAGTCCTATCTTGCCCATCTTGACTGTAGAAAATAATAGTTGGTGTAATTTTATTGATGGACTACTTCACTACTTATAGGGAGTCTAGCTCCTCTACATACTACAAATTCCGATGTGGGACTAAAAGTCCCTTATTGATTCTCAACACTCCCCCTCAAGATGGACGATAGATATTGATCATCCCCATCTTGTTACATAGCTTCGACAGACTTAATGAACTAAAACCCTTAGTCAGACAGTCTGCCACTTTTTCTTCTGAGCGGACATGGTCAATCTTCAGTATCCCTTGCTCCAGCTTCTCCTTGATAAAGAATCGATCGATTTCGATATGTTTCGTTCTGTCGTGCTGAACCGGATTATTCGCTATACTTATTGCGGCTTGACTATCGCTCAGAAGATGCAACGGTGTCCCCTTATCCAACTTCAACTCTGTCAGCAGTGCTTTCACCCATAGTAGTTCTGACACCCCTAGAGCCATTGCTCTGTATTCTGCTTCAGCTGTCGACCGTGCTACCACTGACTGTTTCTTGCTTCCCCATGAAACCAGGTTTCCTCCTACAAAAACACAGTACCCCGTGGTAGACCTTCTGTCGTCTATGCAGCTTGTCCAGGCTGCATCACAGTATCCCTCAATATCTGTGCATCCATTCTTCTTGAACCACAGTCCTTTTCCCGACGTCCCTTTCAGATATCTTAGGATCTGAAATACTGCATCCATATGACCCGTTCTTGGATCATGCATATAGCGGCTTACAACGCTTACTGCAAATGAGATATCAGGGCGAGTATGCCCTAGATAAATCAGTCTGCCTACTAGCCTTTGATACCTTTCGCGATCAACAGGCTCTCCTGCTTCTGCTCCCATCTTGCACTTCTGGTCAATTGGAGTGACTGCTGCTCGGCATCCCAGTATCCCTGTCTCCTTCAGTAGATCTAGTACATATTTCCTTTGTGAGAGAACAATTCCTTGTTCACCATCACACACCTCGATACCTAAAAAGTATCTCATCTGTCCTAAGTCCTTCACCTCAAACTCCTTAGCGAGTTTCGACTTCAGCTTAGTGATCTCATCAGCATCATCACCTGTGATCATTGTATCATCCACATATACATCAAGTATAGTTATGTGGCCTCTTACATGCTGGAGGAAGACCGTGTGATCTGCATTTGTCTGATGGTACCCCATGCCAGTGACAGCCTTTCTGAATCTGTCAAACCAGGCTCGAGGAGATTGTTTCAGCCCGTACAGCGACTTCTTCAGTTTGCACACTTTTTCATGTGACGTTCCTTCACCTGAATCTGATACAGAGTAGCACCCCGGAGGAGTCTCCATGTATACTTCTTCTTGTAGGTCTCCATGAAGAAATGCGTTCTTTACGTCTAACTGGTGTAGCTTCCACCCATAGTTTGTTGCAATGGAGACCAGCGTTCTTACGGTACTCATTTTCGCTACTGGGGCAAAAGTCTCATCATAGTCGATACCATATGTCTGGGTATAGCCTTTTGCAACCAGTCTCGCCTTGTATCGTTCAACTTTTCCTTCTGGTGTCTCCTTCACTGTGTAAACCCATTTGCATCCCACAGCTTTCTTCCCTTCAAGTAATGGCACCAGCTCCCATGTCTTATTTTTCTCTAGTGTCCCAAGTTCTTCCATCATTGCAGTTTTCCATCTTGGGTCCTTCTTTGCTTCCTGCCAATTCTTAGGTAAAGAAGTGGAGTCTAACGAAGTGAGAAAGGCTTGATAAGTCGGAGAGAGATTAGAATAAAACAAGTAGTTGGCAATATCATGTTCATAATCTCGATAACGAATAGGAGCCTTTTCCGCATTAATGCGAGAAGACCTCCTTAAGGGAGCAATGGGAGGTGGGAAAAATACCATCCGAGTCGGAGAGACCCGCTTCCGAATCCGAGTGATCCGGTATGGGAGTAACATCTTCAGGAGTTGGGGCAGGAGTAGACGAGGGACTTGGCACATTTGGCACAGGGCACGGCACAGTACTGGACCTCTGCTGTCGTCTTCTGTACACTTGGAGCTCTTTTTTCCTTGTCTGCTTCTCCTCCTGCGTAATATATGTATCGTCTTCTTCATCCTCCGTATCGGTATTACTGATGCTTTCTCCTCTTTCCTTCCAATTTGCAACAACAAGACAAGGTACCGATCCGACGACCACGCTTGGACGTATTATCTCCCCCTCACGGCTAACAACCGCTGTGTTAGGTGTGTTTCCAAACGCGGAGCCCTCATCTGAACCATAATATGGTTCCACATCTCTGAATGTAACGTCCATGCTTACAAACAGCTTCTGTTCCACCGGGCTCCAGCATATATACCCCTTCTGTGTCCCGGTGTATCCAACAAAGACACACTTAACTGCTCTAGGATCCAGCTTACCAACTCCAGGTCTGTTATCATGGACAAAGCATACACATCCAAATACTTTCGGAGGAACGGTGTATGCAGTTGTCCCCGTGAGCATTTTCAACGGCGTCTTCCAGTCCAGCAATTGAGAGGGCATCCTGTTGATGAGATAAGAGGCTGTCAAGACAGCCTGCCCCCACAAGTATTTAGGCACATTCATAGCTAGCATCATCGTCCGAGCTACTTCTAGCAGGTGCCTGTTCTTTCGTTCTGCAACACCATTTTGAGCCGGTGTATATGCACAAGAGGTTTGATGCAGTATGCCATAAGAGGATAAATATGCAGCAAACCTCGTATGGGTATATTCCGTCCCATTATCCGACCGGAAACACTTAACACGAGCATTATATTGTGTCTTTACGCGTTGATGGAAGCTCTGAAATGTTTCAAAAACGTCACTTTTATTCTTCAGTAGGTAGACCCACGTTACGTGGGTAGAGCAGTCAATAAAAGTGACAAACCATCTATAACCGTTAACACCGGTTGTAGGACAAGGACCCCACACATTTGAATGAATCATATCAAAAGCAGCAGTACATCGATGCCCAGAACTCACATAGGAGCTTCTGGTATGTTTTTCCAACTCACAAGTATCACAAACTAACAACTCTTTATTCGCTTTTTGATATAAGGATGGAAACATGCGACTAATAATAGAAAAGGAAGAATGTCCTACACGCTGATGGTGTAGGAGTAGCTCGGCTTCGACACTTTGACTTCGGACTTCTGGTTGTGTGTCTGCAACCAATGATGCCAGTGCTCTGTCCTGACCGTTCCTGTCCAAGTACCATAGACCCGTATGCCATGTGCCAGTGCCTAGTCGTCTCCACGTTCCCTTCTCCTGAAAGATTACCTTAGGAATATCAAAGGAAACAGTACAGTTTAGATCAAGGATAATGGCGCTAATGGATATAAGATTGACAGGAAAGGAAGGAGCATGTAAGACATTAGATAGAGTGATGGAAGGAGTGCAATCAATAGTGCCTTTACCCATAACAGGCCTGGAGGTACCATCAGCAGTCTGAATGCTTTCTGGCGGCGTTAGGTTAGAGTATTCCCGGAACTCACCTCGGGACCCCGTGACATGGCGGGATGCCCCAGAGTCCATAATCCAGACTGGCTGAGAGACAGATGCAAGAGCACGCGGAACCATCACTGGTTTGGGAAAAGTAAGTGCAGTAATCTCCTGAGGTGGGCGGCACCTCAGAATTGACTTGTCGGTCACCAGAACCAATCTTTGAGCCCCGCAGTTTCTCAAGAACTTCTCTCTCAAATGGAGTTATGTCCGCCAGCTGATTGTCCCGGCCTTCATCCGCCAGATTCGCCGTGTTGCCTCCAGAGTAAGTGCCCCTTCCACCAGTGTAGCTGCCTCGACCACCTCGTCGTCCACCCCGACCACGGCCCCGACCACGCGAGGAACTCCGTGCTGGTTTTGGGCAAAAGCGGATGTAATGCCCTGTGTCACCACAGTTGTGGCAAACGCCTCCCGCAGAAGGAGGCTGGTTGAAAGCAGCAAGAGCAGATGTGGCAACTCCGACTTGCTCCCCCTGGGAGATGCCCCTGGTGGGCATCAGCTTCAACCGTGCTTCTTCTTGTGCTATGGCAGCTATGGCATCCTCTAAGGTCGGCAGCTTCGGTTGCGCAAGAAGTACATTCCTCCGTTGCTCAAATGCAGGGTTGAGCCCCTTCAAAAACTTCATCATCCGTTGCCGCGAGATATAATCCAAAAATTTCAGGAAATATTTTGCGAAGGACGGTTCAACCTGAGCATCCTCCATTCCAAGAGGATCATAATGGTCAAGATCAGACCAGTACTTCTTCAACAAGGCGGCGTACTCAGATATGGTACGATCGTCTTGGACTACCCGCTCGAGTTCATCCTGCAGTTGGAAGACTCGCATTGGGTTACCTGAACCGGAGTACATATCTTTCAATGTTCTCCAGATATCAGCAGCTCCCTCCATTGCTTCAACATTACCCGACACTTGATCGGTTAAAGAGGCTGTCAACCAACCAGCCACGACATTGTTGACAATCTCCCATACAGCAAACTCCTTCGAGGAGTGATCGACCGGGGCCTTGGTGTGGCCATCTACATAGCCAACCAAGCCACGTCCCTTCAGCGTCCGCATCGCCTGCCGCGACCATTTTAAGTAGTTGGTCGTGCCTTCCAGCTTCGTCTCCAGTTTGTCCAACTCCTCCATTCTATACGGTGACGGATCCACATCAGTATGGGTCACGCGTGAGGTTGCCTCCGGTAATCTCTTGGTCAGGAGATCCTCGACCAGGGCCTTCATCTCTTCTGCTGTCAACTTCCCATAGATGGAATCCATGGTTTCTGCAACTGTAATCAGTGAGGTTTTGTTGTTTCCTGAGTCGTCGTCGTTTGCTTCGTCTTCGTCTTAGTCAGCAATCTGCTGTGAATCCTGATCTCATGTAGCGTCTTCGTCAACTGTATATTCTGACAGTTGAGATAGAGATCAGGGGGGGAAACAACAAACTAGCTTCCTCACTGATATATTGGAGTGTATGCGACCAACTAGAACCGCGTCATTATGACGTGTTCGGACATCCCAAACTTAGTTGTGCCTCCTTGCATGACGAAGTATGCAGCACGCCGCAACAGAAATCCTAGAAGGATTCTGAGTGTACGAAAATCTAAAGAGATTTCGTAACAGAAGCAAGACGAAAATTTAAAGAGATTTCGTATGCGTAGCAGTAGGTCTTCTAAAGAGAAGATACTGAGTCTCGAAGGCAACAACAGTAGAGCTTCTAAAAAGAAGGTACTGATTCTCGAAGGCAACTGCAGTAGATCTTCTAAAAAGAAGGTACTGATTTTTATTTTTATTTTTATTTTTTATTTTTTTGTTGGCGGCTAGGGTTAGGGTTAGGGTTTTGATGGGGCTGCTAGGGCTAGGGTTAGGGTTTCCATGTCGAGAGTGGGAGAGGGAGGTAGGGGGGTACTGCTCCGGGAGGGGGGGGGTCGGGCGGGGGGGGGGGGGGGGTTGCTCCGGGGGGGGGGGGTCGGGAGGGGGGGGGTTGGGGGGGGGGGGGGGGGCTGCTGCTCCGGGGGTGGGGGGGTCGGGGGGCTGCTCCGGGGGAGGGGGGGTCGGGAGGGGGGGGGGCTGCTGCTCCGGGGGGGGGGGGGGGGAGAGAGAGTTAAATTTTTTTTTTTTTGTGGAGAGAGAGAGAGAGAGTTATGGCTCTGATACCATGTAGAAAATAATAGTTGGTGTAATTTTATTGATGGACTACTTCACTACTTATAGGGAGTCTAGCTCCTCTACATACTACAAATTCCGATGTGGGACTAAAAGTCCCTTATTGATTCTCAACATTGACAACAAGGGTTTTGGCATGGATGATGAAGATGAAATGGCCATCACAACATATCTTGATTTAACACACTTTTTTTCTCTCTTTTGAAAAGGTAAGTCTATGGCTACCGTCTAGCTTAAGCTCGGGTCTTTTATTACATATATCACCTCGTCGGACTATGTCCGAGTATGGCTCTTTTTATGCTAGTCCTCGATTTTGTCTCATGCAACTCCTCGACCCACTGCTCGGGCCGATCTTTATCGCATGCATTACTCGGGCTGACCATCTGTACCATGATCCTCTTGCCTAGGTAGACTACCCCTACAAGTCCGACTCTGAATCAGCCGCTACCTAAAGTCCTAGTTCATCCACCCTTTAATATTTAAGTGCATAGCACGTCCAGGAGAATTCGAACCTCCGACATGGTTTTTTGGGTTTTTGTCTTCAAGTCCTTGCTACTTGAGCTAATGCTTGTTGACGATTTAGTTCACTTATTATCATCATCATATTTAGACTTTGCATTACAAGGAACGTGGTTTGCTTATCTTATTCAGTTTTATTTTACTCGTGCACTTGATAGTAACCCTGGTTGAACTTTGATCCTTTTTTTCAAGGAAATGTTAGTAGCAAGGTTCATATTATAGGCTGATACTGATATGTATCGGTCGAAATGTGTCATTTTGGCATATCCCGATCTGATAGTGACATTTATCTATACTGGCTGGTACTAAGCTGATATCGACATTTGGGATATCTTTCTTTGTCAATTCTGAAAAAAAAAGAAAAAAAAGAAGAAGAAGAGATAATTACATGAAAAGTTAGTATCAACATGATGATTGGTCGTGTCAGAGACTAACGTGCTATAGTGTGTCGATAAGATCCATTGTGGACAGACTATAATTAGTATTATTTGTCGAAGTCGTATAGCTATAGGTTCATGGAATTCATCACTCTTAAAATTGTAACATTGAAAACTATCTAGTGTGGGTGCATTTTGTCTAAAAGTAAGTAAATAACAAAACAGTATCTATTGTATTTGTAGGTAAAGGATTCAATAATGTTGAACATTTATTCCATTCAAACTAACGGAAAACAACAAATGATACATAAATTTATGTTAGATGTATCAAATCTTTTTCCAGTGTTGGTGATAATTTTTTATTATTTTTCGCTTTCTTAAACCAAGAATTCTGAAACTCCAATCTTTACCGGGAAACTGCATGTACTGGTACTCACAAGAAAAGTGTGATACGGTCGGGTATAATACGTATTCCAATATGGATACCTATACTATGAATCTTGGTTAATAGTACAAGAACGACAAAACTAGTTCCTTGCAGCAATCCTTGTACTGGTTCATTGAACATATCATGTCATTAAATTGCTATCGTTAGCCTCCACAAACCCTTGCGCTAATCTGGACATCGAAAGATAATAGAGGGATGAGCAAGGCCACAACTATTAGATATCGAATAAGAACACACTACTTACTTACCAAGAACACATTCCTTGATGCCAAAAGAAATAGGGGCCTGCATGTTTGATGCACATATTTCAGGAATACCATGGTTCCCATATTTCAGGAATCATTCACTGCCTAATTTCTTACTTTCCTCCTTTCCAACATAATTATTTTATCTTCATCATGGCAATCTGCATTCTTTCTTAAACTTAGGAGAGTGAAATAGATTATAACCCCACCCCCCACCCCACCCCCCCCCCCCCCCCCCCCCCCCCCAAAAAAAAAAAAAAAAAAAAGAAAAGAAAAAAAAACTGTTGTGAAGCTGGCTGTTTATGTCATACATTCATTTAATATCTGGTGTTTCTCTGTGATCATCAGGTAATGGGAACTTATGGATATGCTGCCCCAGATTATATAGAGACCGGTCATCTCACTGCTAAAAGTGATGTCTGGAGTTTTGGGGTTGTTCTTTACGAAATCCTTACTGGCAGGAAATCCACCGAGAGAAACCGCCCGAGAAATGAACAGAAACTTCTGGATTGGGTGAAACGCTATCCTGTCGAGAGCAGAAGGTTTGGCCAGATCATGGACCCCAGGCTTGAAAACCAGTACTCTATGAGGGCTGCAAGGGAGATTGCGAAGCTCGCCAACATCTGCCTTTCCAAAAATGCACGAGACCGCCCGAAGATGAGCGAGGCGGTTGAGAGTATCAAACAAGCAATGCAGTTCCAGGAAATGGATGGCTGTACCGACGCAGTCGAAGGCAATTTGGCCAAGGCCACTGAAGTGGACAGGGAGACGAAAGATGAGCAGGAAGCTGGTAGTACCGAGTCACTGAGAAGACGGATGCTTCATCTGGCTAAACTTAATGAGAGTGCAAATGTGGTAGGCAGGAGAAAATTCATGCTCATGAACGTTGCTGATCCATTGTGATCCATTCTCGTCTCATGATGTTTTGTGCTTTTAGAAGTGCATCTCACTTTTTTTGTTGTTGTAAACATTGTAGATGGTGGTGTAGAGTTAGAATGAGCAGCTTGTTTGTAGGTTTTTTTTAAAAAATTATTATTATTATTATTATTTTTTGTTGTTGTTGTTGTTGTTGTTGTTCTTATTATTATTATTAAAGGGAAAATTTTCATTCAGATGACAAACCATTGGCCGTATCTTTGTGTATATGGTCGAAAATACATGGAGGCGGCTCAGAAAATAGCCTGCTAGAGAGAGCTGAACTTAAGCATACAATGTCATTTGCTAAATAGTGTGCAACCATATTAGAAGCCCTAGGGCTGAATTGGAAAGATATATGGTTGATGTTTGAACAAAAGATTCGGCATTCTTCAGTGATGTGTCTAATTGTCCAAAAAGTATCTGATTTCTTGTTGTGGGTAGCATCAATAAGTACCTTGCAATCACCCTCGACAATAACTGAAGTATAGTTTTCTCTTTTGACAAGCTCGCTTCCAGTGGACTCCCACCAAAACGAACACTTGAGATAGCTGAAAAGAAATGCCCCTTGTCATCTTTGCAAACTCCAGCAACTCCTATCTTCTCATCAAGGTAAGCACCATCAAAATTAATCTTGAATGAGTTTGAAAGTGGAGGGGTCCATGTTTGAAATAGCATTGGAAGTTGTACAGCTTCTCTGGATTCGTTAGACTTCATAGAGAGATCATGTGAAGCTTCAAGTCTACTTGCATTCCTGATGACACTGTCTGAACAGAAAGGTACGCGATTTATTATGTGTGCATTTCTGGCTTTCCATATCTCCCATAGTAGATAAAATGTGGGTGTGATCTTGCTAGGTTGACCATAGCAGAATAGGTTTTGTAGAAGTTGCTGTGTGGTGATATGTTGATCAACTTGTTAAAAAATTGACCGTAAATCCTTCCAAGCAGAAGAGGTTTTGCAAAAGTTGATCAACTTGTGGGTGTGATCTTGCTATGTTGACCATAGCAGAAGAGGTTTTGTAGAAGTTGTTGTGTGGTGATATGTTGATCAACTTGTTAACAAATTGACCGTAAATCCTTCCAAGCATTATCTGTAACATAGAAGTGAAGAAAAAGGTGATCCAGTGACTCAATTTTGTACCTGACAGAGTTGGCAAATTGGATTAGTGGTATCATGAAGACGTTTGTGTATATTCTTTCCTGACGCCAAGGAATTAGTGTGCACCCTCCAAATGAATGTAGACACACGGGGACATGTTGTTCATCCTCCAGAAATTCTTTCATTCACTGAATCCTTCTGATGGCATTTGATTGAGAGAGTTTTGACACCTATCATATATCAGTCGATAAACTGACTTGGAGTTTAAGATACCATTTATGGATCCAAATTAACTTGTCAGTTTTGCTGTTATGGGATAGGGTTAGAAGAAGGATGGCAGCCGCTTCATCTGGAGGGAACATATCAGTAATAAGCTCCTCGTTCCAACTGTCCGATGGTTTCACGATCAGGTCAGAAACCATCTTGGCATGATGATTAGAATCTTGTTTACCATAGACCTAAAAATCAGGTCTATTAAGCACCCATGGTCGTTCCATATATTAATACTCTCGCCATTACCCGCCGACCAATACACATTTCCAAGCAAGAACTCGCATACATCTAAGCAAACTTGTCCATATCCTGGAGTTAGAGGGTTTGGCACTAGCAGCCTAGAAATCCTGCTTGCGGAGATATTTGTTCTTGAGAAGTTTGCTCCATTCAGCATCTGGATTTGTTAAGAATCTCCAGGCCAATTTGGTGACAAGAGATAAATTGGTGATCTCATGCTCTGATACCAAGTCCTCCATTGTTTTTCGGATATTTAAATATATTCCAGGCATGAAAATGAACTTCTTGTCTTCTATACCACCCCACCAGAAGTTTCTTTGGATGGAAGATACGGTTTTGGTGATCTTCTTAGGAATCAAATAAGAAGACATGGTAAATAGGAATTGGAGATAAAGTTGATTTAAGGAGGATGGTTCTACCCGCATGGGAAAGGCATCTGTTGGTCCAGTCAGATAGAGCAGATTTGCATGAATCAATTAAGAAATGATGAGTAGAAACTCTTGATATGGGCAGTAGAAATTTGTGTCCAAGATACTGTTGGGAACGAAGCGCGGAAACCGTTCCCCCAAACCAGAAAGTCCTGCGAGAGAACCGAGCAAAAGCACACAAACCAAAAACGCCAAACACAATCGTAGACACAAAAATTTTTGACGTGGAAAACCCTTGCGGAAAAAACCACGGGACGATCGGAGTCCAACCCTGAAGAACCTCCACTAATGGAATAAAGAGAATACACCCTCTACAAGCTCCTCCCGATCCAACACGGATCACCACAACTCACTTGAAAGAAGAAATTTTTTGATTGCGGACTCCGAAGAACAAGAGATGCCGAAAAATTATTCGAAGCAATCTCTCCTTCACAATAGTCCTTAATCCTCTTTCTCTCTCAAAGATTGTAAAGCACTCTTTGTTTTTTTTAGATGATTTTACAACTAGCATGCATCACCCTTTTATAAGCCCTTGGTAACCCATACATGGAAGGTCAATATATATGAAAACTTCCAATCATATATTTTCTTACCATATATGTACCAAAATAAAATCCATGCACTCCCCAAGCTTCTCCGACACACGGATGGCACTCGTCGCTCTCCGGGGTATTCTCCACATAGGTGGGAACCCCACCCACTCCAACAAATCTCCCCCTTCATAACTATGTGGAGGAGGTCGTCATCCTGACGATCTGCCTGCAGTACTCAAACTTTTCCCTCGGAAGAACCTTCGTGAGCATGTCCGCTCCATTGTCATCAGTATGAACCTTCTCAAGCGCCGCATCCTTCTTCTCAACCACATCCCGTATCCAATGATACCGAGTCTCGATGTGCTTGGACCGACTATGAAATGTCTGGTTCTTCACAAGGTGAATAGCACTTTGACTGTCTCAAAGCAAAGTATACTGCTCTTGCTTCAGTCCTATTTCCTGCAGCAGCTTCTTCATCCACAGCAACTCCTTGCAAGCCTCCGTCGCCGCAATGTACTCTGCCTCTGTCGTTGCCAAGGCAACACACTTCTGCAACCGCGACTGCCACGATACCGCTCCTCCAGCAAACATCGTCACATAGCCCGAAGTCGATCGTCTCGTGTCTACATCTCCAGCCATATCAGCGTCAGTATACCCAACCAGCTTCGGCTCGTCACCACCAAAAGAAAGTCTCCAATCGGCAGTGCTCTGAAGGTATCGTAGAATCCACTTGACCGCACTCCAATGTACCCTTCCAGGATTTGAAAGGTACCTGCTAACTGTGCCAACTGCATGAGCGATGTCTGGCCTCGTACACACCATAGCATACATAAGACTTCCCACAGCTGAGGCATATGAAACCCGCTCCATATCTTCCTTTTCGTCCTCGGTAGATGGACACTGCTCCTCAGTGAGCTTAAAGTGAGCCGCAAGGGGGCAACTCACTTTCTTCGACCCGTCCATACCGAAACGCTGAAGTACCCGATCAATGTACTTCTTTTGGGACAAATGTAGCAGCTTGGACTCTCTCTCTCTCTCGGCTGATCTCCATCCCAAGAATAGTCTTCGCTACGTCCAAATCCTTCATAGAGAAGGCCGCGTCCAGTTGGCGCTTCAACTCCGCTATCCTAGTGGCATTCCGACCCACTAATAGCATATCATCTACATAGAGCAATAAAATAATGAAATTATCCTCGGCAAAATACCTCACAAATGTACAATGGTCCGACGTTGTCCGTGCATAACCATGCTCCTCCATAAACGACTCGAACTTCCTGTACCACTGCCTCGGAGTCTGCTTCAGACCATACAAGCTCTTTCTCAACCGACAGACCAAATGTGAATTGTCCTTCTCACAGAATCCCTCTGGCTGCTCCATGTACAACTCCTCCTCAAGATCATCGTGGAGGAATGCCGTCTTCACGTCCATCTGCTCGACCTCCAAGTCGAGACTGGCTGCTAATGCTAGCACCACCCGAATAGACGAATGCTTGACGACAGGCGAAAAGATCTCATCATAATCTACGCCTTTCCGCTGACCGTAGCCTTTGACTACCAGCCTCGCTTTGTATCGAGGGCGAGTAGCATCATCCGTCTGCTTCACTCTAAATACCCATCGATTCTTCAAAGCCTTCTTGCCCTTTGGCAACCGCACCAGCTCATAAATGGAATTAGTGTGCAAGGAACTCATCTCCTCCTGCATGGCCTCCATCCACTCCTTCCTGTGTTCGTCTTCCATAGCCTCTGCAAAGCTTTCGGGCTCTCCCCCGTCAGTTAATAGCACATACTCATCCGGTGAGTATCTCGTAGATGGTCGACGATCTCTGTCATTCCTTCTCAGTGGAGCCACTGGTGCTGGCTGTATACCAACAGCCTCCTTCCCTTCAGGAACTGCCTCCCCGGCATGCTCATCCTCCTGAGGGACACCCTGACCACCATCAGCAGGCTGATGATCAAGGTTGGGAGCAACTCCATGTACTGGCTCCCCCATAATGGGATCCTCTGCGATGTCCTCTGGAAACTGCTCGAAGCGAAATGACTCTAACTCAGGCAATTCCTCAGCCTCAGAAGGCGTCTCGGAATCCTGAGTGTTGGTCATGGTCTGATCCTCGACGAACACTACGTCCCTGCTTCTGTAGAGCTTTCTTCGCACCGGGTTGTAGAGTCTATAGCCAAACTCATCCCGACCGTAGCCGACAAAGACGCATCGCCTCGTCTTCGGCTCAAGTATGTCGTCCTTCGGTACATGCACGAAGGCCTTACAGCCAAACACTCGCAGGTGATTGTATGACGGCTCTTTGCCGTACCATACTTTGTCAGGCCCATCACCCTGCAAAGGAGCACTAGCAGACAAATTAATAACATAAGCGGCTGTGAGAAGAGCCTCACCCCAATAACTGCCAAGCAAGTTTGCTTCTGACAGCAAACACCGCACCCTCTCCATCAGTGTTCTGTTCATGCGCTTCGCTACACCATTGAGCTGAGGTGTCTTTGGCGGAGTCTTCTGGTGTCGTATCCCCTGTTCTCTGCAATAAGCATCAAAGGGACCGATGTATTCGCCGCCATTGTCGGACCGAATATACAATAACTTCTTGCCCGTCTCTCTTTCAACAGAGGCCTGAAACTCTTTGAAAGTAGGCAGCACCTGATCCTTGGTCTTTAAGGCATAGACCCAAACCTTCCTGGAACAGTCATCAATAAAAGTTACAAAGTAAGAAGCACCACCAATAGATTTTACCTTCATAGGACCGTAGACATCCGAGTGAATCAACTCGAGCAACGCTGGCTTCCTTGAACTTGGGTGACTTTGGAAAGACACCCTATTTTGCTTCCCAGCTAAGCAGTGCGTGCACTTCTCCAACTTTGTAGACTTGAGCCCTAGAATCACCTTCCTGTTCACCAAGTAGCTTATCCCCTTCTCGCTGATATGGCCGAGCCGCCTGTGCCACAACTCGGTAGACGCATCACTGACTGCGTTCACCTCCTGTGCCCCCTGTGCGCTCTCCTCCATATAGTAGAGACCGGACTTCTTGCTTCCTCTGGCAATCACCATTGAACCTCTGGAAAGCTTCCACTGACTATTTTCGAAGAGACTGAAGAATCCCTCATCATCCAACCTTCCAACCGACACCAGGTTGAAACGGATATCAGGGACATGACGAACATCTTTGAGAACAAGAACTGCACCCGTCTTCGTCCTCAAATGCACATCTCCAACGACAACCGCCTTTGACACATCTCCATTGCCCATCTTCAACACTCCACAGTCGCATGTCGTATAAGTGGCAAATAGTGTCCTGTTGTGAGATACATGCGCTGAAGCCCCTGAGTCCACCAGCCAAGAATTGTCATCGCAGACGAGGTTTGTGATAACCTCATCACCTACGACGATCACATCGCCTCCATGTATCGAAGCCGCCGCTGTAGTGTTCTCATCTTGCTACCCCTTGTCGCCCTTCTTCTCTCTCTTCCAAGCGAAACAGTTCCGCTTGATGTGGCCCTTCTTGCCACAATGGTAACACTCCGAGTCCTCGTACCGACCCTTGGACTTCTTCCTGCTCTTATCTCTGCCACCACCTGGACCCCTGCTTTTGCCCCTTCCGCGGCTCTCCGAAACTAGTACCTCTGAGTGATGGGATGTGGATGAAGTGCCCTGAGAACGTCTCCGTATCTCTTCATTCAGTACCCCGCTCTTGGCAAACTCCAGACTGACCACGCCTTCCGGAGCAGAAGCGATCATAGATACTCGTACGGTCTCCCACGAGTCTGGCAATGTACATAGCAACCAAAGTCCTTGAACTTCGTCGTCGAACTTGACTCCCATCGAGGATAGCTGGTCCACCACGCCCTGGAACTCACTCAAGTGATCCGTAATGGATGCACCATCTTTGTACCGCAGACCCGTCATCGTCCGTATCAGGAACAATTTATTTTCCCCGGTCTTTTTCGCGTACAAAGATTCCAGCTTCTCCCACAACGTCTTCGCATGCTCAATATTGGCAACGTGATTGTACACGTTCTCGTCAACGAACTGCCGCATGTACCCACACACCTGTATATGCTCGAAGTTCCAGTCCTCATCAGATTTGTCACTGGGCTTCTCGGATGCAAATACTGGAAGATGCAGCTTCTTGACGAACAGCAAATCCTTCATCTTGCTCCGCCAATAATGGTAGTTGGTACCGTTCAGATTTACCATGCGCACCGGATTCGCGTCCATCTCTGCTTCCTGGTTTGACTGTCAACTCCTGACACTTCTTTGAACCCAAAGCTCTGATACCACTCTGTTGGGAACGAAGCGCGGAAATCGTTTCCCCAAACCAGAAAGTCCTGCGAGAGAACCAAGCAAAAGCACACAAACCAAAAATGCCAAACACAATCGCAGACACAAAGATTTTTGACGTGGAAAACCCTTACGGAAAAAACCACGGGACGATCGGAGTCCAACCCTGAAGAACCTCTACTAATGGAATAAAGAGAATACACCCTCTACAAGCTCCTCCCGATCCAACACGGATCACCACAACTCACTTGAAAGAAGAAATTTTTTGATTGCGGACTCCGAAGAATAAGAGATGCCGAAAAATTATTCGAAGCAATCTCTACTTCACAATAGTCCTTAATCCTCTCTCTCTCTCTCTTAAAGATTGTAAAGCACTCTTTGTTTTTTTGAGATGATTTTACAACTAGCATGCATCACCCTTTTATAAGCCCTTGGTAACCCATACATGGAAGGCCAATATATATGGAAACTTCCAATCATATATTTCCTTACCATATATGTACCAAAATAAAATCCATGCACTCTCCAAGCTTCTCCAACACACGGATGACGCTCGTCGCTCTCCGGAGTATTCTCCACATAGGTGGGAACCCCACCCACTCCAACAGATACTTGTCATTAGTAGCCATGAGTTCAACACTAAGAATATCAAAAAAATCTCTCTCATATATTCATCAACAGCAGGAGAGAAGAGGATAGTAGATTTTGCCAGGTTTATCTGTTGGCCTGACCAAGATTCATAAGAAGAGAATATGTTCTTGACTTGGAGAATGTTGTCAATCGTACAGTTACCAAATAATTGTATATCGTCGACAAAGAGAAGATGAGAGTAAGTGTTGAGATTGATTGATGATTTTCATTGATAATCTCATAGGCTTTATATAACCTTTACATGATAGAATATCCTGTGGCATATTCTGGCATCCCAAATATGTTCTCAGGATATTCCCATACTAAATCTAATATATCCTCAGGATATTTCCATACTAAATATAACATATTCTCATTCTAAATATATCAACACTCCCCCTAAAGTTGGGTAAAAGATATTCACTAAGCCCATCTTGTCACATCCTCTCATCATGCTGATAGAGTTAAGTCCCTTGGTCAATCCGTCTGCTACCTGATAATTAGTTGGAACATAGCCCAGCTCTAGTAGTCTACCATCCAGCTTTTTTTTGATGAAGAATCTGTCAATCTCGATATGCTTGGTCCTGTCATGCTGTACTGGATTGTTGGCAATACTGATAGCTGACTGGTTGTCACACCATAGCTTCATTTTGGCTCCCTGGTTCAGCTTCAGCTCCATCAGCATATTCTTTAACCACAATAGCTCTATGACTTCCAGGGCTATAGCTCTATACTCTGCTTCAGCTGTTGATCTGGCAACCACTGACTGCTTTTTACTCCTCCAAGAGACCAAGTTGTCTCCTACAAATATGCAGTATCTCGATGTAGATCTCCTGTCGTCAGCACAGCTAGCCCAGTCAGAATCACAATAGCCCTCGATGCTCATATGATTATTTCTTCTGAAAATCAGTCCCTTCTCGGGGGCTCCCTTCAAGTACCTCAGAATCTGGTACACTGCGTCCATATGACACTTTCGGGGGTCATGCATATAGCGGCTCACTACACTGACCGCAAAGCTGATATCAGGTCGAGTGTGACTCAAGTAGATCAACTTGTCCACTAATATCTAATATCTATCCCGGTCAACTGGTTCTCCAGCTTCAGCATCCAATTTAAACTTCTGATCTATCGGTGTTGTAGCTGGTTTGTATCCTATCATCCCTGTTTCCGTAAGCAGGTCCAGTGCATACTTCCTCTGAGAAAGAACAATTTCCTCCGTATCTCGAGCAATCTCAATCTCGAAGAAGTATCGAAGAGGGCCAAGATCCTTCACCTCGAACTCCTTGCCAAGCTTTCCTTTGAGTTGGGCGATCTCCTGCTCATCATCGCCTGTAATAATATATCATCTACATACACTGCAAGCATGGTGATGTGGCTTCCATTTCATCTGAAAAAGACAGTATGATCAACATTGATCTGTTGATATCTGATCCCTATCATTGCTCTCCTGAACCTGTCAAACCATGCTCGAGGAGACTGCTTCAGTCCATAGAAGGACTTTTTCAGTCTGCAGACCTTGCCTTTTGTCTGATTGGTGCCGAATCCTGATGGTATCTCTATGTATGCCTCCTCCACTAGATCTCCATGAAGAAATGCATTCTTTACATTCAGTTGGTGTAGCTTCCATCCTCTATTGGCTACCAGAGAGATCAAGGTCCTGACAGTGCTCATCTTTGCCACTGGTGCAAAGGTCTCGTCATAGTCAATATCGTACGTCTGACTGTATCCTTTTGCCACCAGTCGAGCTTTGTAGCGCTCAACCTGTCCATCTGGGTTTTGCTTCACCGTAAAAATCTATTTGCATCCGATTGCTCTCTTCTCTTCTGACAGTCTCACCAGCTCCCAAGTGTGGTTCTTCTAAAGAGCTCCCAACTCCTCGTGCATCGCCGTTTTCTACTTTGGATCGTTCTTGGCAACCTGCCAATTGTTAGGTACAGTAATACTATCTAAAGATGCTATAAATGCTCCATGAGAAGAAGAGGTATGGTCATAAGAAACAAACTTAGCAAGATCCCAACCATATCTGTTCGGAGGATTTCTCGCATTACTGCGAGTAGTCCTTCGTGTAGATAGTGGTGTGGAAGATGTAGGAGGAATGATATCACCTGAGGAGGATGGTGGTGTAGATGAGGAGGATGGCGGTGTAGGTGTTTCAGGAGTTGGGACAGACGCAGGCAGGGGACTTAGCACTGGCACTATAGGTACTGGTCCTGCAGTTTTCTTCTCTCTTCTGCTATAGGTAAGTAACTTTCCCTGAGCCGTAGGCCTAACACTTCTCATCTCCTCCCCCTGTTCCGCTTCACCTTCATGTTCCTCTTCAACCGTGTCTCTGTGCCAAACTTCTAAATCGGTTACCACCAAGTTCTCTATCTCCCCCTCTCGCCTTATACTAGTAGTATTAGGCGTGTTGTGTGAAGTTCTCTCCTAGTGGTAATATGGCTCATGCTCCCGGAAGTGAACATCCATACTAACAAACTTCTTCTTCTCTACTGGACTCCGGCACACATAACCTTTTTGAGTTGTTGAGTAGCCCACAAAGATGCACTTGACCGCTCTAGGGTCAAGTTTTCCAATTGATGGTCTGTTGTCTTTCACAAAACACACACATCCTAACACCTTCAGTGGAAGTATCCCACTATTATTGCCTCGCAATACTTCACATGGGGACTTCCATCCCAGGATTTTTGAAGATATTATGTTGATAAGTTGAGCTGCTATCAATACTGCATGTCCCCATAGATTTTGTGGTACATTCATGTCGATTATCATACTTCTTGCGGTCTCAGAAGGTGTCGGTTCTTCCTTTTTGCTACTTCATTTTGTGCTGGTGTGTATACATAAGTGGTCTGATGCTGTATTCCATGTGCTGACAAGTACTCTGCAAGCGTCTTGTTAGTATACTCCGTTCTATTGTCAGACCTCAGTACCTTTACCACTGTATTGTACTGAGTCTGGACATGCTTATGAAAATCTCGAAAACAGGCAGATCCATCACTCTTATTTTTTATCAGATACAGCCAGGTGACACGAGATGCACAATCAATAAAGGAAACAAAGTACTTATACCTATTCATAGTGTTAGTAGCACATGGACCCCAAACATCAGAATGTACTACCTCAAAAGTAAAAGAGCTCTTATGACCAGTACCAACATATGATCCTCTAGTAAGTTTTCCTAGCTCGCATGTTTCACATACTAATTTTTGTTTATTTGTTTTTGCATAAATCTCTGGATACAACTTACTTAGAGTATCAAAGGAAGAATGTTCCATCCTCCTATGATAAAGTATCAAAGTATCTTCAGTCCTCTGCTGCATCTCTCTCATTCCAGCTTTTTCTGCCATAGATACCAATGCTGAGTCCAGTCCTTCTCGATTTAGGTACCACAGTCTCTCATACCAAGTGCCAGTCCCAAGTTTTCGTCCCGTCCCTTTCTCCTGGAAGATCATCTTAGGAATATCAGAAGAAACAATGCATTTAAGTTGAAGAATTATAGAACTAATAGACAGAAGACTAACTGGAAAGGATGGAGCATGTAAATCATTAGATAATCTTACTGAACCTGTACAATTAACAGTACCATTACCGACCACAGGCTGGAAAGTATCATCTGTAGTCTGAATAGTGTCTGCTGATGCTAGGTGAGTGTATGAAGAAAACTCACTAGCATTTCCGGTCACATGTCGAGATGCTCCTGAGTCGGTAATCCAGTCTGACATTTGAAGGGAAGACATAGATGCAAAAGCAAGTGACTCGTCAGTACCTTCTGATGGGTGGGCATACATAGCGACACTGCCTCCAACGAAGAATGGGGTGGATGCCTCCTCTGTTCCACTCCTCCTGTCTCCCTCGACTGACGCTCTTTGCTTTCTCTCCAGCATGTCCAGCTGTGCCTGATCCTCCTCAGTAAAGGTGCCAGCAGCTCCTCCATTCCCTTCTGCTACTAGCAGGTTTGCCCGATACCCTCCTCGGTCGCCTCGTCGACCCCCTCGACCACGACCACGTCCAATATATCCTCGTCCACGTCCCCCACCTGAGTCTCCCTCCTTAGGTGGTTTGGTACAAGCATACGGATGATGGCCCATCTCTCCACAGTTGTAGCACTGCCGATTGTGTTGCTAGGGCTCTCCCTTGGATCCTGTGTCGCCCGAGCTAGTAACCGCTAGTGCTGACTTTGCTTTGGGGGGACCACCTGTCCCCGCCTGTAGTCTGATGCGTGTCTCCTCTTGGATCATGGCTGAGATAGCCTCCTCGAGACTAGGAATCTCTGGTTGGTCGAGGAGTAAGGTTGTCCTCTGTGCGAATGCTGTAGTCAGCCCATTGAGGAATTTCATCGTCCTCTCCTGCAGACACACATGTCTCTCCTTGTACTTTGGGTCCCCGCAGCTTGTCCATTTTGAGGAGTGATCATAATCCAGCCAGAGACGCTCCAACTCTGTGGCGTACTCCTGTACCGTCTTTTCTTTCTGTATCGTGTCGTCGATCTCCCCTTTTATCTGGAAGATCCGTAAGTTGTTTCCCATACCATCATAGGTTCTCCTCAACTTCTCCCATACGTCTTTCACCATCTCAATGCCATCTACTGTGGAGGCAATAGATTGGACTAAGTGTCACGCCCCAGAACCAGAATACTGGAGAGCGGAGGAATGACTAAGCCAGCTACGTATTACGGGTAGATGAATACCGTATAATACGATCAATGCTGTCTAAAAGACGAGGGGGTGCATACTACATGAAAGTCTCACTATGGTCACTTCACATCTATTGTCTCAATCATTCAAACAAGAAACAATAATAGAGAACATATAAGATAAAGCAGTAAGGCGTCCCAAATACTCAGTCGAAATGTTCTTGATATCTGGCTTTACAAAATATAGCCAGATGATGTAGCAAAGTATACACAATTGTTTATCAGCTGCAGCCTGACTTAGTTACAATTATGTAAAAGTAAATACAAGACAATCCGACTAACATGTCGGTGCCAAATGATAAAATATAAAATAAGTAACAAAACGAGCGAGGAAGTAAGGAACCCACTCGAGTCCTCCTGCGATCATTCCTCTAGTATTGACCATCTTGGAGGTAGAAGTAAGCTGAATCCTCGGGGACCGACTCTAAATCTGGCCATGCAAAACCAGAGAGGTTAGACCTCTAATAGCAAGTAGCACAAGGAAGCACGACATGAGAATTAATACCAGTAATAAGAGTTAAGGATATAATAAATAGGTCTCTGCTTGCTACTGGGATTCATACAACATCACGACACTTCAAACCAACTTCCCAACCAAACAAGGACAGAAGTTGACCCGTCGTGCCCTGACATTCTGATCATCTCAGTTAGTAAATAGAATTGGTACAGTACACAAACAAATCAATTTAAACGGCCATACAACTACTACGGCTTGCTATTGTGAGTTTCAAGTTACCTTGGAATTATGTAATAAGGATTTCTCAGTTCTTACTATGTACAAACAAGGCTAGTTTACCCAATCAATCAATTGCGCCAATCATGAATTAGACGAGTCCCAGTGGGACGCCCGTCATCAATATACAATATACAATAAATAATATAAGCAGATACCGCTTCCTGTCCGTGTAGCAGATTTGCAGTATCTGTGGGAACCAGCCGGCCTGTCAGGCACTTAATAGTCCCAAGGAGGGCTGCCATGTAAGAACTCGAGAATCCATTCTCTCCATGCAATCATTATTTTATTTAACTTAATAGTCTCTATGTTGAGTGAAATCCAATGACGTGGATCATGGTCATTCAGAATGAGTACCTTTGTACGGGGTACGATATGCACAACTCTACAACGATACCCGTACGGTTAGGTTGTAGGTCTTACATAGCGTAATACAACAATCAAAACTAACCACAGAATAATCATGCCTTGACCATAAAGTACACATGCTGCTTTTGTAGAAAAATAAATTGAAGCCTGCACGTGCCTGTATGCCAATATTCGGGGTCGGCCAGTCGATTACAATAGTTCATAATTCATATGAACGTGTCTCATTCATTCAATTCAATAAGACGACTAGCCGGTCTCCTAGTTCCAACTAGGAACCCATGATCAATTAATAGTCAAGATAACAATCAATGTCAATTCGTATCAAGGCATGAAAGTCAACTATTATTTAGTATGGTCGAGTCTACAACTCTCAGGGTTAAATTCCAGTCATTCGGGGTATCTATAAATCAATTCACGACACATGGTACATTCCACGTAACAATCTATATTAAAGAAAATATTAACATATCATGATTATATCAAGTTCATGCCAAAAGGCGTAAGGATATAAGAGGAGAATTATCATGCCAACATAAAGTGAATAAAGTATAGGGCAATGGGAACACCAAGGTTGGATTACGCCAAGGCTAGTTTATACCATGATTAGTATACGCCAAAGTTTTACGCTAAGGCAAAATACGCACGTAAAACAGGGTATGCGTAAAAGTCTGGTTTACGCATGAATTTATATGCGTAAAAGGTAACGTCACGCGTAAAACTCGCGCGCGTAAGGGTCAAAGTATACGCAGGGATGAATACGCGTAAAGGAAGTACGCTCAAAATAAAGAAACAAGTTGCGCGTAAAAACTCGTTTTACGCCGAGCCAAGGGGTACGCATAAAAAGATTAGAGTTTTACGCAGGAAATACTGTGCGCGTAAAATATTGCATGCGTAAAGGATCGAGCCACGCGTAAAAGTTGCTCGTGTAAAGAGTCAAGTTTTACGCCTGAAACGCTGTGCGCGTAAAAGAATACGCCAAGTCAAGTAGACTTGCGTAAAACAGTTTTACGCTGACACGAGTGATCGTGGGCGTAAAGCTCGACACTACGCAGACACGTATAACGTGGGCGTAAAACTCAATATTACGCTAACACGTAACAACGTGGGCGTAGAGTTCCTTCTGAACTCCAATTCCCATGGAACCTTCGTTCCAAGCTAGAAATAGGGTTTCCATGGGTCAGAATGACATATAACACAACCTCAACAATCTGGAATGAACAAAACTTGAAAATAAGAAAGTTTGACAGATTAAAACTACTGAAATCCGAAAAAATAGTAATTTCTAGATCTACTAAAAATAAGACTTCAAAATGAAAAATGCCAAGTTCTAAACTCTCTTAGGATCACGAGAGAGAGATAAATGAACCATAAAAATATGGGTTCTCATGTGGAGCAAGATGTACTTGCCTATGGATTTTGGTAGGTGGAGAGAGTTATGAGGATGAAGAAGAGTAATGACAAGAAGTACTGAAGATAGAGAAAGGGGATGGGGCTTAAATGGGGGTGTTGGGTTCGGTTCATGATGAATCATCATAAACCCGAAAATAAACCAACCTAGGCCGAACCTAAAGCAAGCTAATGCAGAGAATAAAAGCAGAAAGTAAAATACAGAAAATTAATTAGCGTGGAATTAAAGAAATTTAAATACAGAACAATATATGATAAATATTAAATAAATACATTCGAGCAGTACACGTATTAGAATACGTATTCTGGGAACGGGGAGTGACATCTCTACCCTCCTTAGAAAAATTTTGTCCTCAAAATTTCAAATCCAAGCATGATAGGAACATCAAAGCTAAACTAATCTAAGTACAAGCAATTTAAGCAAGCAATCATTTTACAATGTCCATAGCAAGTAACATATCTATATTTAACAATCTATGATATCAAGTAATTTCTACTCATAGTGCGACAAGCATGCGGAGTTAAGACAATCAAGGTATACAGAAAGAGATATACCTTGCGAGTCAAACAGGTGCGGATACCGTGATCGGATATCATCCTCACGTTCCCACGTTGACTCTCCTATGGAATGATGACCCCAAGCAACCCGGACAAGGCTAATTGTTCGGTTCTTGAGTGTCTTCTCCCTTCGGTCCAAGATGGATACCGGCTGCTCCTCATAAGACAGGTTGGTACCAACAATCAGCTCAGAATGATCAAGGATATGGCTCGGGTCCGATACATACCTACGCAACTGAGATACATGAAATACATCATGCACCTCTCGTAATGAAGGTGAAAGGGACAAACGATAAGCAACATCGCCTACCCTATCAAGAATAACAAATGGGCCTATGTATCATGGACTAAACTTCCCGCGAACGCCAAATCTAATGACCCCACGGGTAGGTGAGATCCGCAAGAACACGTGGTCCCCAACAGAGAATTCTAGCGACCTACGATGCTGGTCTGTCCAATGACGATGCCGATCTTGCGCAACTCTAAGTCGCTTCCTAATTCCCTTAATCACTTCAACTATCTGGATTCATTTCTGGGCCTAGCATCTTCCTCTCCCCGATATCATCCCATACTAGTGGCGACCTACACTTCTTACCATATAGTACTTCAAATGGCGCTATCTGGATACTGGCTTGATAACTGTTGTTATACGAGAACTCAACTAAGTGCAGGTGACTCTCCCAAGACCCTCCAAAATCCAGAGTGCAAGCCCGCAACATGTCTTCTAAAGTCTGAATTGTCCTTTCTGATTGCCCATCTGTCTGTGGATGGTAAGCCGTGCTAAATCTTAACTTGGTACCTAAACTATGATGTAAACTCTTCCAAAAATGTGATATAAAACGGGTATCTCTGTCTGATACAATACTGACAGGGACTCCGTGCTGCCTGACTATCTGTTGCATATACAACTCTGCCAACTTTTCTGTAGATTGCCCTACTCTGAAAGAAAGAAAATGTGCCACCTTCGTAAGCCGATCTACTATCACCCAAATAGCATCTTTACCACTTGGTGATCTCGGTAAACCGGTCACAAAGTCCATGGTAATATGCTCCCACTTCCATTCCGGGATAGGAAGCGGTTGCAATAATCCAGCTGGCCTTTGCTGTTCTGCCTTCACTTGCTGACATATCAAGCAACAAGAAATGAATCTAGCTATCTTCCTCTTCATTCCGTTCCACCAGAAGTGCTGCTTGATATCTTGATACATCTTGGTCCCTCCAGGATGTATAGAATACTGAGAACTGTGAGCTTCCGTCATAACCTCCTGTCTGATATCTCCACTAGGCACACATAGACGTGATCCAAACATAAGTGTACCATCTTCATGGATTTGCATCTCCTTTCTGAGTCCTGACTCACATTCTGTCCTAAACTTCTGAATCCTTGGGTCCTGTGCCTGAGCTTCCTTGATCCTATCTACTAAGTCAGATTGAACTTGTAGACTCGCCAAAATTCCTACATAACTGGGAAGTATAAACTCGATGCCCATCTCCTGAAGGTCTTCTAAGATATGCTTCTTTATTGTCAACATAAATGCGTCGCCTCTCCTGCTAAGAGCATCTGCTACCACATTAGCCTTGCCTGGATGATACTGAAGCTCCACGTCGTAATCCTTGATCAACTCCAACCATCTTCTCTGCCTCATGTTCAGTTCCTTCTGAGTAAAGATGTACTTCAGACTTTTGTGGTCCGTGTACATGTCTACTCGATCACCATATAAGTAATACCTCCATTGCTTCAAAGCGAATACTACTGCCGCCAACTCCAAGTCATGAGTTGGATAATTCTTCTCGTGGTCCCGAAGTTGCCTAGATGCATACGCTATCACCCTTCCATGTTGCATAAGGACGCACCCAAGTCCTTTACCTGACGCATCACAATATACAGTAAAACCTCCGAGTCCAATTGGCAATATAAGAATAGACACTGATATCAACTTCTGCTTCAGATTCTCAAATGATGCCTGATATTCTGCCGACTAGACGAATGACACGTCCTTCCGTGTCAAGCAGGTCATGGGTGCTGAAAGTCTTGCAAAGTCTGATACGAACCTTCTGTAATAACCCGCCAATCCCAAGAAACTCCGTACGTCAGCTACGATCTTGGGTACTGGCCAACTCTCTACTGCTTCTACTTTCTTGGGATCCACTGCTACTCCAGCTCCTGATATGATATGTTCCAAAAATAAAATATGATCCGTCCAGAACTTATACTTGCTGAGCTTGGCATACAACTGGTTCTCTCTCAGAATCTGTAACACTTTTCTGAGGTGATCTTCATGCTCCTCTTCACTAGTAGAGTGTACGAGAATGTCATCGAGAAACACAACGACAAACTAATCTAAGTATGGCATAAAGATGTGGTTCATCAAGTCCATAAATATTGCTGGAGCATTGGTCAAACCAAACGGCATTACCAAGAATTTATAATGCCCATACTTCGACCTGAATGCTGTCTTGGGAATATCCTCCTTCCGAACTCTCACTTGATGATACCCTGAACGAAGATCTATCTTGAAGAAAACTCTAGCTCTGCTCAATTAATCAAACAAGTCGTCGATCCTGGGTAGTGGGTACTTGTTCTTTACTGTCGTCGCGTTAAGCTTCCTGTAGTCAATGCACAATCTGGATGATCCATCCTTCTTCCCCATAAGTACCACTGGTGCTTTCCACGGTGATATGCTAGCTTGGATGAACTTCTTCTCCTTTAGTTCCTCTAGGTGCTGATATACCTTGGCCTGCTCCGAATTCGCCATTCTGTAAACTTGATCTGATATCGGTTTAGTTCCTGGTGCCAATTCTATACTGAACTCAATATCTCTAACCGGTGGTAGACCTAGAAGTTCTTCAGGAAATACGTCTAGAAATTCTTCAACTACCTTCGGAACCTGGACTTCTTCTATTGCCGTTACTACTCCCTGCTCTTGTTTAGTTGCCTCTGATCTGACTAAGGTGAACCTTTTCATGCCTGAAATGTCAAAAGATATGCTCCCTCTACGACAATCTATTGTCGTATGACTGTCTTTCAGCCAGTCCATGCCTAAGATAACGTCAAAATTTCTAACAGAAAACTCTATCAACCTGGCAGGTAAGGAATGCCCGTAAACTATAACGCTACACGCTAGAATAACTTTACTAACTCCTACGAGCCTATTACCAGTGAGTATATTCAACCTCCCTGGCAATGCCTCAAACTCCATTCCTAGCCGTGTCGCAAATTGTGCAGATATAAATAAGTGTGATGCTCCCGAATTAAACAATGCTACTGCGGGATATGAGGCGACGAGAGTGTTACCTGCCACAACATCTTCCGATGCCAATGCCTCTTCCAAGGACAGAGTGAATGCCTGCCCTCGACCTCCTTGTTGGTTCCCATGCAGCGGCCTAGCCTGGTGCTGCTGCTGTCCCCAGCCTTGGTGATGCTGGGGTGGTCTATGCTGTTGCTGCATCGGCGGTCCTTGCTGTCGAAACATATGAGCTTACGACATGAGCGAACGCTGTGCCAACGGTCTCACTGCCACCGCTGATCCTCGATACTGGCCTGCCCCTTGTGCTGACAGAGCGGAAAATTATTGTACTGGTCCTCCTGACCTCGAATTCGTAGGACAGGTGGTAATCCGATGATCTGGAGTTCCACATATCAAACACAGTTCGTTCAATGTCTGACACACATCTCTAGTGTGCCCTACCTTTCCATAATAAGTGCAGCCCGCTAGGGGTTGCTGGTTCTTTCTTTGTTGCTGTTGCTGCTGTCTTGGTGCTGGCCCTCGTATTGCTACATCGTGAATACGAACGCCAAGGGACGGTGCTGTTGTCCGGGGCGCTACTCCCCCTCCTCCTTCAATCTGACTGTGGGATCTCTTCTGACATTCAGTCCTTGCTGTGATCCTCTGAATGGTGATCTCATGCCTTCCGGTTGCCGTCAATACCTCTTCGAAAGTCTGATAGTTATGCCCCTCTATCAATTGCAAGAGTTCTAGATGAAACCCTTGCTAGAACCTCATATCCCTCTGGCTCTCCATTGCTACCATCTCTGGGGCGAACCTACTCAATCTGCAGAACTTCGCTGCATAAGCATCTACCGTCTTGCCGGCCTGCTTGAGGTTGATAAACTTCTGTTGTAGCTCAAACTGCGCCACAACTCCGTAGTACTTCATCTTGAACCTTGCGATAAAATCGTCCCAAGCAACAGGACGTCTGATGCCTACTTCCTCTGATTTCTACCAATCACGTGCGAGATCCTGAAGTAACAACTTCACTTAATTCACACGTTCTTCTACCGGCACCTTAGCTGCTGTCAAAATAGCCTCAATGTCCTTAAGCCATGCATCTGCTGAGATGGCATCTTTCGTGCCCTCAAAATGATGGGAGTTGTACTTGTAAAACCTGGTTGATGCTCCTGAATCTGTTCTCGCCACTCTTTCCAAAGCCGTCTGCAATCCTTGGTTGAGTAGTATATTCTGCTCTTGCAACTGAGCGTGCATGCGCTGCTAGGCCAACATCTGGTGTTGCTGAGTGGCCATTATCCCTCTCATGATCTCCAGAAGGGCTGGTGTGTCCACTTCCACAGGGGTAGGTGGAACTATTGGCGGCGTTGGAACCTCCGGATACTGCGGTCCAGCTGCTGGTTCTACTATCACTTCTTCTTAGATAGTCTCTTGAGGTAGTACTGGCCCTTGTTGCTGACCAACCTAGTCATGTTGTCCATGCTGCCCTTGTTGTTGCTGTCCAGCTCTGACGGATGTGGACGAGGTTTCCCTTAGAAAAGGGATAAGAGAACAATCAAACGATCGGACAGGAAAGATCAATGAAGTCAAAAGATACCAGAATGTCAAGCTAGGGTTGAGAACAACGAATCATGAGATCAAGGAAGAACATGTGTGATTGAGACATCCTATAAATTAAAATACCCCACAAGTCTAAAATCAGACCTGCATGGGCCACCACTAAAACCTTGTCACGCCCCAGAACCAGAATACTGGAGAGCGGGGGAATGACTCAGCTAGCTACGTATTACAGGTAGATGAATATCATATAATACGATCAATGCTGTCTAAAAGACGAGGGGGTGCATACTACATGAAAGTCTCACTATGGTCACTTCACATCTATTGTCTCAATCATTCAAACAAGAAACAGTAATAGAGAACATATAAGATAAAGCAGTAAGGTATCCCAAATGCTCAGTCGAAATGTTCTTGATATCTGGCTTTACAAAACATAGCCAGATGATGTAGCAAAGTATACACAATTGTTTATCAGCTGTAGCCTGACTTAGTTACAATTATGTAAAAGTAAATACAAGACAATTCGACTAACATGTCGGTGCCAAACGGCAAAATATAAAGTAAGTAACAAAACGAGCGAGGAAGTAAGGAACCCACTCGAGTCTTCCTGCGATAATTCCTCTAGTATTGACCATCTTGGAGGTGGAAGTAAGCTGAATCCTCGGGGACCGGCTCTAAATCTGGCCATGCAAAACCAGAGAGGTTAGACCTCTAATAGAAAGTACCACAAGAAAGCACGACATGAGCATTAAAACCAGTGATAAGAGTTAAGGATATAATACATAGGTCTCTGCTTGCTACTGGGATTCACACAACATCACGACACTTCAAACCAACTTCCCAACCAAACAAGGATAGAAGTTGACCCGTCGTGTCCTAACATTCTGATCATCTCAGTTAGTAAATAGAGTAGGTACAGTACACAAACAAATTAATTTAAACGGCCATGCAACTACTACGGCTTGCTATTGTGAGTTCCAAGTTACCTTAGAATTATGCAATAAGGATTCCTCAGTTCTTACTATGTACAAACAAAGCTAGTATACCCAATCAATCAATTGCGCCAATCATGAATTAGACGAGTCCCAGTGGGACGCCCATCATCAATATACAATATACAATAAATAATATAAGCAGATACCGCTCCCTGCCCGTGTGGCAGATTTGTAACATCTGTGGGAACCAGCCGGCCTGTCAGGCACTTAATAGTCCCAAGGAGGGCTGCCATGTAAGAACTCGGGAATCCATTCTCTCCATGCAATCATTATTTTATTTAACTTAATAGTCTCTATGTTGAGTGAAATCCCATGCCGTGGATCATGGTCATTCAGAATGAGTACCTTTGTACGGGGTACGATATGCACAACCCTACAACGATACCCGTGCGGTTAGGTTGTAGGTCTTACATAGCGTAATGCAACAATCAAAACTAACCACAGAATAATCATGCCTTGACCATAAAGTACACATGCTGCTTTTGTAGAAAAATAAATTGAAGCCTGCACGTGTCTGTATGCCAATATTCGGGGTCGGCCAGTCGATTACAATAGTTCATATTTCGTATGAACGTGTCTCATTCATTCAATTCAATAAGACGACTAGCCAGTCAAGATAACAATCAATGTCAATTCGTATCAAGGCATGAAAGTCAACTATTATTTAGTATGGTCGAGTCTACAACTCTCAGGGTTAAATTCCAGTCATTCGGGGTATCTATAAATCAATTCACGACACATGGTACATTTCACGTAACAATCTATATTAAAGAAAATATTAACATATCATGATTATATCAAGTTCATGCCAAAAGGCGTAAGGATATAAGAGGAGAATTATCATGCCAACATAAAGTAAATAAAGTATAGGGCAATGGGAACACCAAGGTTGGATTACGCCAAGGCTAGTTTATACCATGATTAGTCTATGCCAAAGTTTTACGCTAAGGCAAAATACGCGCTTAAAACAGGGTACGCATAAAAGTCAGGTGTAAAACTCGCGCGCGTAAGGGTCAAAGGTAACGTGTAAAACTCGTGCGCGTAAGGGTCAAAGTATACGCAGGGATGAATACGCGTAAAGGAAGTACGCTCAAAATAAAGGAACAAGTTGCGCGTAAAAACTCGTTTTACGCCGAGCCAAGGAGTACGCGTAAAAAGATTAGAGTTTTACGCAGGAAACATTGTGCGCGTAAAACATTGCATGCGTAAAGGATCGAGCCACGCGTAAAAGTTGCTCGTGTAAAGAGTCAAGTTTTACGCCTGAAACGCTGTGCGCGTAAAAGAATACGCCAAGTCAAGTAGACTTGCGTAAAACAGTTTTACGCTGACACGAGTGATCGTGGGCGTAAAGCTCGGCACTACGCAGACACGTTTAACGTGGGCGTAAAACTCAATACTACGCTAACACGTAACAACGTGGGCGTAGAGTTTCTCCTGAACTCCAATTCCCGTGGAACCTTCATTCCAAGCCAGAAATGGGATTTCCATGGGTCAGAATGGCGTATAACACAACCTCAACAATCTGGAATGAACAAAACTTGGAAATAAGGAAGTTTGACAGATCAAAACCACTGAAATTCGAAAAAATAGTAATTTCTAGATCTACTAAAAATAAGACTTCAAAATAAAAAAAATGCCAAGTTCTAAACTCTCTTAGGATCACGAGAGGGAGATAAATGAACCATAAAAATATGGGTTCTCATGTGGAGCAAGATGTACTTGCCTATGGGTTTTAGTAGGTGGAGAGAGTTTTGAGGAAGAAGAAGAGTAATGAGAAGAAGTAATGAAGAGAGAGAAAGGGGATGGGGCTTAAATGGGGGTGTTGGGTTCGGTTCATGATGAACCATCATAAACCCGAAAATAAACCAACCTAGGCTGAACCTAAAGCAAGCTAAAGCAGAAAGTAAAATGCAAAAAATTAATTAGCATAAAATTAAAGGAATTTAAATACAGAACAATACATGATAAATATTAAATAAATACATTCGAGCAGTACACGTATTAGAATACGTATTCTGGGAACGGGAAGTGACACTAAGGAATTGAGAAGCCAGATGTAAATCACCATATGAGTGAATTTTTACTCGTTACGACCTGTCGAGCCCTCGTCCGACTCTATCTTCTCGTCCGTCAAGAATCCCTCCAAGTTCTTTCCTACAAGGGTTCTTCTCACCCGCCGTGACTAACTCAGATAGGTGGCTGGTTTGTCCAGCTTCAAATCGATGGAGGAAAGTTCCAACTTTGGCGACATTCGTGTCGTGCTCTCACCAGTCGACATCTTCATCAACTTCATCAACGTCGTAACATCTGTAGCATCCAGCTTCTTGAGGATCGCCTCCATCGATGCTTCTTCTCCGATCACGTCATGCTTGATCTACGACTTACGCTCATTCTCGTCGTCCTCTCCTAAATCCGAACATGTCTAATTTTATCAGATCTAGGAATCGGCGTCTCCTTCGTCCTCGTTGTCCTCTCCTACGTGCGGGGAGAGGGGGGTGGTGCACACAATGGCAGCCATGGCAGCAGCAGCGGCAGCAGTAGCCGCAGCAGCAGTATCGGCGACAGCAGTAGCTGCAGCGACGCAGCAGTAGCCGCAGCAGCAGCAACAGCGGGAGCGGCAGCGGCAGCGGGAAGGGAGAGGGGAGAAAGGTTTAGGTTTGAGTTTTGGTGGCGGCTAGGGTTAGGGTTTGTGGAAAGGTGGCTCTGATACCATGTTGAGATTGATTGATGATTTTTATTGATAATCTCATAGGCTTTATATAGCCTTTACATGATAGAATATCCAATAGAATATCCTGTGGCATATTCTGGCATTCCAAATATGTTCTCAGGATATTTCTATACTAAATCTAATATATTCTCAGGATATTTCCATACTAAATATAACATATTCTCATTCTAAATATAACAGTAAGATAAGCCTTGATTTCTCGACAACCGATAACCAGAATATAGAGCATTCTTTTCCATTATTGAAATATTTTTGGATAATAGTTCACCGCACAGGATAAAGATATACGGGGATAAGGGACAACCTTGGCGAATGCCACGATAGAGAAATAGCATATCAAAAGGAATACCATTCACAAGGATTTCAAAACTGACAGTGGTTATGCACTGCATTAATAAATCATACGATGATCTAGTAAATACAAATCCCATACAAATTTACCTTATGACATCCCAACTTAATCTATCATTAGCTTTAGCCATGTTAATTTTAAGAGCAAAGGAGCCAATAGTGATTCTAGGACCGTAGATGGAGTGAAGGATTTCATGAGCAATGGTAATATTGTCATTAATTTGTCGACCAAGCACAAGAGCATTTTGAAATGGAGTAATCATTTTATGGAGAAGAGGTCTTATCCTGTTTGCTAAGTTTTTTGTAATGACTTTGTATAGAACATTGCAGAGGGCATCGGTCGAAAGTCTACTGGACTGATGGGATTTTTCATTTTGGATATAAGGGCAATGTAGGTTTGATTGATGGAAGTAAGTAAAGATTTAGTTCTAAAAAATTCCTAGATAAGATCAATTACCTCATTACCTACAGTGCTCCAACATTGTTGGTAGAAAAGCACTAGGAAGCCATCAGAACCAGGTGCTTTATGAGGATTCATTTGTTTGATAGTACTCCAAATATCTTCTGCAGAAGGAAGCATGCTAATAAGATCATTCTTTGTTGTACTTGTGGTATGAAGTTCCTCAATGATATCTGCAGGGACAGGAGAAGTCAAGAGCTTTTGGAAGGCACCTTTGAAATGTTCAACTAGAGTTTCTGATATAGAATTATGATCATCAACCTGCTCCCCATTGCTCTTCATGAGTGTCAATATAGCATTTTCCCGTTTTTGATAGAAGCCATCGTGTGGAAGAATTTTGTATTTATGTCACCATCTCGGAGCCAAGAGATCCGATATCGTTGCTTCCAATATAATTCTTGTTGATATATAAGCTTATCGAGAGAGATGGTATTTTTTTTCTGTTGCAATCTGTCATCAGTTACTGGTAACTTTTAAATATGTAATAGTTCTACCTCGAGTAATTTGATACCTTCTACTAAATTCCCAAGAATTTGATTTCCCCATGCCTTGAGAGAAGATAACATAGCCCGCAATTTGGGGACTAGATCAGCATTGTGAGGAATGATTGACCAGCATTTGGTTATGACATTACTGGACTCATTATCTTTAGTCCAAGCTGCCTCGAATCTCATGGGAATTCTTCCACGTCTACTAGAAATATTAAGCTTCAAAAAAAATTGATTGTGTTCACTGTTAATACATGGAAGATGGGGAACACCCGCCATTAGATAAATCGATCTCCAAGAATTATCAGATACTGCCTCTGTCAAGACGCTCAGCAATGTTGGTGCTAGCACTTCTTTTGTTGGATCAGGTAAAAGCAGGTCCAATATATCCAAGATCCATTGCTGAAGAATTGTGGTACCAGTTGATGAAAAAATGGTTGTGGGAGTAGTTGAAGTTACAACCACCACTTTTCTCTTTGGAAGAGAGAATGGAATTATATAGTCTCCTATGCAAAGCCAAGGTTCAGAGATAGAAGAAACTATAGTTCCCAAGCACTCCCAAAAAGGTCTTCTATCACTCATATTTGTTGGACCATAAATGCATAGAAGATGCCAAACAGGTTTTGAATTGACTTGATGAATGTGGAGATGAATACAGTTTCTTGTGGCAGATATAACAGAGGCCAGAATATCGTCATTCCACGTGAGAAGAAGTCCACCTGAATGACCAATCGAAGGAATGGCTACAGTACGATCATATCCCAAATTTTTGGATAATGAGGTTCCATATTCAGACGAGCATCTTATTTCTGCAAGGAAAATGATTGACGGTCTCGTCGACCAGAGGTCTCATCGACCGGAGAAACGCATTCAAGGATCGAATTGTCGGGTCGTTTCTCAACCTCCGATAATTCCACGATAGGATCATTTCTGTTGAGAGTATTAATGGACTTTTAGTCCCACATAGGGTAGAATAATAGGGAGAGGGGTTAGCCTCTCCTATATAAGTGTAGCTCTACCTTAATAATAAATAAGTCAAATATTCTACTAAATTCTATTTGGTATCAGAGCCACCACCTCTTTCTCCACCAAACCCTAGTCGCCATCCCTCTCCACAAAACCCTAACCCTATTCCACAAAACCCTAGCCGCCAACCCCCAACACCTTCCCACCTTCTCTGCCCCCACCGTCTCTCCTCCGCCTGCCTCTCCTCCTCCCCCAGTCCCGCCCGGCCTCCGCCCGCGTTTCCTCCTTCGTCGCCAGTACCACCCGCCCCACCCAGCACCGTTGGCCTCCCCCCACCGTTGCCCCACCCCATCTCCTTTCATGTCGGCCTCCACCCATCGGCCTTCTCCTCCTTCTCGTCCGGCCATACGACCTCCAGTCACAACCCGGCATAGGACATGAGGAGCGGCTCTCAGAGACGCCGCTACCGCTGAAGGAGGAACAGTAGACGTGGAGAGGACGATGACCAAAGGTGCAGACGGTCTTGATCTATCTTGTTGATGGAAGAGGAGAAGACGAAGATGATAGAGACGATCTACGGCAAGCTGACGGCCAAAGAGATGAAGGCTTTGGTGAACGATCTCTTCTCCAGGAGGCTGACTAAGACTAGTTTCCATCCTGCATACACAGATGTGGATCCTTCACCATACAAAATAACGAAGTTAGAGAAACTGGAAGTAAAGTTGGAGGGTACTTTCAATTATTTGAAGTGGTCGCGTCAGGCGATGCGAACTCTGAAGGCAAGAGACTTGGTGGGCTATATGAATGGCCAAACCAAGGCACCTGAAGATCACTCCTCACGGGAGTTTGCTGTATAGAAGATTGTCAACAATATTATAGCAGGATGGTTGACCGCCTCCTTGACCGACCAAGTGTCGGGCAACATTGAGGCAATGGAAGGAGGCAGTAATATTTGGATAATGCTGAAGGACATATACTCAGGGACATGCAACCCTATGAGTGTCTTCCAACTGTAGGATGAACTTGATAAGGTGGTCCAAGAAGATCACACCATCTCCGAGTATGTGACTGTGCTGAAGAAGTATTGGTCAGATCTCGACTACTATGATTCCATTAGTGTGGAAGATGAGCAAGTGGAACCAGAATTTGTGAAGCATTACCAGAAGTTCATGGAGTATATCTCGCAACAGAGGATGATAAAGTTCCTGAAGGGGCTCAACCCAGCATTCGAGCAAAGAAGGAATATGCTACTCGTATAACCTGGACTGCCATCACTAGAGGAGGCCATTGCTGCTATGGCACAAGAAGAAGCACGGTTGAAGCTGATGCCCAACACCACTACACTCCGAGAGAGAAATCAGCTCTAGCAGTTTTTAACCCAAATCCTTCAGGAGGGAGAGGGTACTACAACTATGGAGACCCAGGACACTTCATCAAATTCTATACGAAGCCTATGAGAGGTCAGTCCAGCGGTCGTGGACACGGCCGTAGAGGATGTAGAGGTGGCAGAGGAGGCTATGTCGGTGGCAGAGGACATTATTCTGGAGGACATAAGGCAAACCTGGTAGAAGGGGGTGGTGAAAATCAGTCATCCGATGTGACCCCTAGTGAGAGGGAGATGCTAGAAATATGGAGGAATATAAAGCTTGGAACCAGCGACATTCGTACCAACACTGCTGGGACATCGACTCCAACCACCTCCGGGGGTAACATCACATACTATGCCAGTACAAGCACATGTATACCTGCTCATGCCCTTGTATCTATCCAAAAACCAGGAAGTATAAATTGGATAATTGACTCTAGGGCATCCTGCCATGTTACGGGTGCCCGTGATGAGTTCCAAGATTACACTCATCTGATGACATGTGAAAGCATTCAAACTGCTGATGGTACTGCTAGACCTATTGTGGGCAAAGGGACTATTGAATGCACCCCTTCGATGTGTCTAACTGATGTCTTGTATGCTCCATCCTTTTCTGTTAATCTGTTGTCCATAAGTGCCATTGTTTTTCAACTTAATTGTGTTATTTTCTTTAACATTCCAAAGGTTATTTTTCAGGAGAAGGGAACGGAAAGACAGTTGGGGACTGGCACTTGGCATAAAGGGCTATGGTATATGGACAGGGGTGGGCTGGATATAATACTGGCAGCAATGGTGGATGAAGCACAACCGAAAGAGCCGCGAAGTACCGTAGAAGAATTATTACTCCAACATCAGCGCATGGGACACTCTTCATTTAGTCTACTTAGTCGAATGTTTCCATCTATGTATCAAAAAGTTAATAAGCAGAAGTTGGTTTGTGATGCTTTTGAACTTGGAAAACACACCAGAAGCTCTTACGTGAGTTCTGGAAATAGAAGTTTAACTACTTTTGATATGAGACACTCTGATGTGTGGGGACCTTATCTTACAACTGCTGTTAATGGTTTTAAGTGGTTTGTCACTTTTATTGACTGCCATACTCGTGTCACCTGGGTATACCTAATGAAGAGTAAGAGTGTTGTCTTTGCATGCTTTCAAGACTTTCATCGCAGGATTTTAATACAGTACGATGCCAAAGTGAAGATTTTGAGGTCTGATATTGGGATAGAATATACCAATAAAGCCATTGAGGAGTACTTATCAGCCAATGGGATACATCATCAGACTTCATGTGCTTATACACCAGCACAAAATGGTGTGGCAAAACGAAAGAACAGGCACTTATTGGAAGTGGCAAGGTCGATGATGTTTGCTATGAATGTTTCGAAACACTTGTGGGGACATACCGTGTTGACTTCTACATACCTTATCAATATGATGCCCTCTCAGATGTTAGGATGGAAGACACCATTTGAGATGCTTACAGGTGATAACAAGTACATTGTTCTCCCAAAAGTATTTGGTTGTGTATGCTTTGTGAAGGATAATAGACCTGTAGTAGGGAAATTGGACCCTCGGGTAGTGAAGTGTGTCTTCGTTGGCTACTCAGGGACTCATAAGGGATATTCTTGCTGGAGTCCAGTGGAGCGAAGACTCTTTGTAAGTATGGATGTTCCATTCAGAGAGATGGAACCATACTATCACAATGGTTCAGGTAAAGGCTTCGCATTTGGTGACACTCATAACATAGAAGGTGTTAGGAGTGTAGGGGAGATAGTCCCAAGCGTAATTGTTGGATCAGTTCCATGTCCAATAATGGAAGTTAGTCCAAGAAAAGCAGGGGGAGATAGTGAGAGTGAGGAAAGTGATGATGATGCATATAATCCGGAGGAAGTGATGCTCCAGTGCAGGGGGAGACTATAGAACAGGAGAAGGAATGAACTACAGAGCTCCAAGTCTACAGAAGAAGGAATGCCATGTCCCTCGCTTAACCCTGCCCCAACTCCTGAAAATGCGCCTTCCGTACCGAATCTCTCTGATTCGAATGCGGATCCCTCTGATTCGGATGGTATGATCTCTCCTCCACTATCTCATATTCCCTTAAGAAGATCTTCTCGTAGTAATGCAGAAAAATCTCCTATTCGTCATGGTTATGAATATGATATTGCTTACTTTCTATCATACTCTAATCTATTCCTACTTTTGGATCATTCATTGTATCATTAGACACCACCTCTTTGCCTAAGTGTTGGTAGGAAGCGAAAGAAGATCCAAGGTGGAAAGCTGTAATGTTGGAGGAACTTGGGGTACTGGAAAGAAATAGGACTTGGGAACTTGTTCCATTACCTGAAGGAAAAAGGACAGTCGGGTGCAAATGGGTCTTCACGATGAAGGAGACGCCAGAAGAAAAGGTGGAGCGATACAAGGCAAGATTGGTTGCAAAAGGATTCACTCAGTCCTATGGCATCGACTATGATGAGACATTTGCTCCTGTAGTGAAGATGAGTACTGTAAGATCCCTGGTCTCTCTTGCAGCCAACCATGGATGGAAACTTTATCAATTAGATGTGAAGAATGCCTTTTTTCATGGAGATCTACAGGAGAAAGTATACATGGAGACTTCTCCTAGATTTTGTACAAGGCAGTCAACAGAAAAAATGTGCAAACTGAAGAAATTACTGTATGGACTCAAGCAATCTTCTCGGGCATGGTTTGAAAGATTCAGAAAAGCTGTCACGGGCATGGGGTACAGCCAGACTAATACAGATCATACAGTCTTCTTCCGACATGTGAGATGCCACATTACCATACTTGCGGTATACGTAGATGATATAGTGATCACAAGTGATGAGGAAGAAGAGATTACCCAGCTGAAGAAGAAACTTGCCAAAGAATTTAAAGTAAAGGACATGGAAATGATGAGGTATTTTCTTGGGGTCGCGGTAGCTCAAGGAAAAGATGGGATTGTACTCTCTCAGAGGAAGTATGTATTAGACTTGCTCACAAAAACTAGTATGCTGGAATATCGTCCGGCAGTCACTCCGATTGACCAGAAAGATAATTGGGGGCAGAGGCAGGAGAGCCGGTTGATTGTAAAAGATATCAGAGACTTGTAGGCAGATTGAGTTATCTGGGTCACACTCGTCCTGATATCTCATTTTCTGTGAGTGTAGTGAGTCGTTACTTGTACGACCCAAGGAAGGGCCACATAGATGCAGTTTTTCATATTTTGAGATATCTAAAGAGGGCTCCTGGAAGAGAGATATGGTTCAAAAACAATGGACACCTTAGTGTTGAGGGATACTGTGATACAGATTAGACAAGTTGCATGGATGACAGAAGGTCTACCTCAGGGTATTGTATATTTGTGGGGGGTAACCTAGTCTCATGGAGAAGCAAGAAATAGTCTGTGGTAGCTCGATCAACAGCTGAAGCAGAATATAGAACTATGGCTCTGGGAGTGTCAAAATTATTGTGGGTAAAAGCATTGCTGACAGAGTTGAAGGTGGACCAAGGAACACCATTGCGCCTTCTGAGTGACAGCCAATCAGCACTGAGTATAGCTAATAATCCAGTTCAGCATGAGAGAACGAATCACATCGAGATCGATCGGTTCTTCATCAAAAAAAAGCTGGAGAAAAGGATACTAAAGCTCGATCATGTTCGCTCATAAGAACAAGTTACAGATTGTCTTACTAAGGGGCTTAATTCATTAAGTCTCACTAAACTATGTAACAAGATGGGGATGATTAATATCTATCGCCCATCTTGAGGGGGAGTGTTGAGAGTATTAATGGGCTTTTAGTCCCTCATCGGGTAGAATAATAGGGAGAGGGGTTAGCCTCTTCTATATAAGTGTAGCTCCACCACAATAATAAACAAGTCAAATATTCTACTAAATTCTATTATTTCTGTTGAGGCTGTTCGAGGCCAGCCGCTACCTATACATATGCTATTCATGTCTCTGGAATTGTCGAGTGACAATTGAATCTACATGGAAAGATTCTTTGTCAATAGGTGTGGATGCCACATCTCTAGTTGATGAATTTTTTCCTATGATAGGTTTTTGGAGATTGACTGAGTTCCCCGTAGAGCCTTGGATGTGTGATTTGTTCTTGAACTTTGAAGAATGATTGACACATATTGATAAGTCCAATCTTCTGTTTAGTAGAGACAAAATATGGTCCTTTTGGTTTTGAGGCCATCCCACATCGATCATTGCATATTATCCCTGATGGATTTCAGAAAATTTCCTATTACATACCCAACTTTAGCAAAATTGGAAAGAAAGATATATGTTTAAGAAAATTTTGAAATTAAGACCTTTCCGCCAAATGGATTGGCGGAAATCCAACATGTTGATTTTATTTTTTTGAGTTTTTTTTGCTTTGGTTTAGTTACTTTGTTTTGGTTTTTTAATTATTTTGGTTTAACATTACGTACTTGGATCAAATACATAAAATGTCAACTATCAGTAGCAACGTCCACCACCATGCATGCATGCACCGCTTATATTCTCGTAAGGACCCTTAGCTTGGTGGTGTTTGTTGGCTACATTGCACTGCTTCTTGATCTCCTTCTTGGTGTCGGTGGTCGACGAGGAGCAAGTCTTTGTTGTCTACGATGTTGTAGTAGTAGTTGTTGGCGAGTATCATCGGGGTGTCGCGATCATTGCGGACGTATTGAACGACGTCCTTCGTATCAGGCATCGCATCAAGGCACTTCTTGGACAACAAAACAAAAATCAAAACTAAAAGAAAAACAATTAAACCAAACCAACAAAAATTCAAACAAAACCCAAACACAAAAAAACCAAGAAAAAAATTGGGATGTTGGATTTCTGCAAGACGGTCTGGCAAAAATTGGACCAGTCCATCTGATTGAAAGGTATTCATTTTGAAATTTTCTTAAACATGTATTTTTCTTTCCAATTTTGACAAAGTTGGGTATGTTATAGGAAATTTTCTGGATGGATTTTGCATTTTCGAACACCATGTCCCAAACAACCACAGAACTGGCAGAACTTTAGAAAATGCTCATATTTGAAAAACTTTGAGGCTCCTGATGAGTGGGCGAGTGATGTCAATCTTCACCTTCACCCGAGCGAATAAGCTCTTTATAGCTTCTTGCTTTGTAGGAGGTACCACATTTCCCAGACGAGCAGCCAAAGTAGAGATGAAGTTGATAGTCAATAGGTTTACAGGTAACCTATGAATTTGAATCCAAAATGCCGATTCTGTGAATGAATACTCGCATGGTAATTTGTTGAGGTAGCATCGCTCGATAATCAATAAATGTTTATTGATTTTCCCTGGCCCATTAAAGGCGACAAACTCTATCATCCATGAATTAGAACTTAGCAGAGAAAGAACCTTTATAATACTCAGAGATTTTGATACTTTCTTTGGTTTTCCAGATTTCAGGAATAGTAAAAATGATGATATGGGTAGGATAAGGCTTGTGGCATAAAGGATTGAAGAAAATGAATCGTTTCTAATCGGCTTGTGGATTGAAGCAGGGAGAGGAAGATGAGCATAGGTCCTCTGTTCCTAAAGAAGATGGAAGGGAGCCTAGTTTGGTAAGTGTTGGAATCCAGTCTAAATTTGGTAAAAGCAAATTTTGGAGCCCAAATATGGTAAAAGATTTAATTTGATATGATTTAAAAATCTACATTAAATATCTGATTTAATTAGATTTACAAATTTGTATCAAATATTTAATTTGACCATATTTAGACGTCCATAATTGGTGATGGAATATAATTTACACCATTGGTTTTTGGTGGACGGCAAATCTGATGGTGGACTACTTTTAGGATTTTCTAATCCTAAAATTAGGTTTCTTATCTTATTTATATGAGGTAAGGGTGGAGGCACAAAGGGAAAGCCCAAAGTGGAGATTCAGGATTCCCATCCACAAGAAAATCTAAGATAAGGTTCGTACTTTGCTCTTAGAACTTCACCATCCAAGACACAAAAGGAAGAAGAAGATTTAATTGAGGAGTCGTCAACTTCGGTTAGGGAGATTATTACGGGTTGGTGAGTGATCTCAATTGTAATCTTCTATTTTTTCTTCATGAGAGTGGTGAGTAGGGTGAACCTATTAGGACAAAGGGTTCAACGTGAGTTCTGTCAATCTTGTAATTTCATGAGTTATTAAATGTTAGGTTTTGTCAAGGTGATGTACATCACTGCCATGTACTTGTATTCATTTTATGCTTGGTGTCCGTTAGACGTAGGTTAGTTTTGATCAGGTGGGTTGGCAAACGCTTCCGTATGCGCCCAACAATTGGTATCAAAGCTTTACAGGTTTTGACAACCATATTTACGGAGTAGATGAACACTCGTATGATCACCCTCACAGGAAAAAACTGGACGATTTGGAAGCCAAGGATGGAGGATCTACTCTGGTGCATCGACCTGCATGGTCCATTGGAGGACGATAGCGCAAAGCCAACGGACAAAGCTGCTGAAGACTGGAAATGACTGGATCGAAAGGCCGTTGGATTCATCCGCCAACAGTTGGATGATTCGGTGTTTCACCACGTGTCCATGGAGAGTTCGACAAAAGTATCATGGAAATTGCTGCATTCGTAGTATAAAAGGAAGACGACTAGCAATAAGACATTTCTTATTCGCCAACTTGTCAACTCGAAGTACACGGAGGGTGCCCCAGTGGCACAATATCTAAACGAGGTTCAGGGTATCATCAATTAGTTGTTTGCGATGAAGATGTTGATTGATGATGAGTTTTAGGACCTACTGCTCTTGAGTTCTCTTTCGGAAAGCTGGAAGACGTTGGTGGTGTCGGTGAGCAACTCCGTACCTGATGGAGTTGTCACAATAGAGGCAGTCAAAAGTAGCTTGTTGAATGAGGAGGTCTGGCACAGGCAAGTGAAATCGCCGCATGAGTTTGCTCTGATGGCTTCCTATGGGAAGGGAAGACCTAAGTCACAGGCGAGGATAAGAGTAGTTCTCGGGATCTTGCGAATGTGGACCGCAAGAAGGGCTGCTATCACTGTGGCAAAATGGGTGATATCAAGAGGAACTACATGAAACTCAAAGCTAAGAAGGCCAAAGGCAAGGTCAATCAGGAGGATCTTACGGCATTTGGAGATATCATCGCAGTAACCGACGCAGAAAAACCTTGTGGCATGTGCCATAATGGCAATTGTATCATAGACACGGGGGCATCGTATTACGCCACTTCACATAGGAGGATCTTCACGACATACCGCGGTGGCAGATTTGGACGTGTGAAGATGGGCGACAAGGGGACGACTGTCACCACCATATTCTAGATCAAGGGTATTTTGGTAATTGGCAAAATTTTTGATTTATTTTAATATCTTTAATTAATGTATTGTGTTAGAGTCATTAATTGGTGAAATCTTAGAACTATATTGGTTAAATGTTAGCCATGACCATATAAACTTAGTTAGTGAGATTAGACTTGTTAGTTAGACCCTAATCTAGTTAGAATATCATATATGACTTATTAATTGACTCAAACCATAAACCACAATGGGCCTTTTCTTAAAAGGGGCTTTATATGACATGTTAGGAAGGCTTTTAGCCAATTGCACCAAACAGAAACCCTAGATAACCCCATGGCCGGCCACAAGGAGACTCTCCCTTGCCTATTTAAGTAAACATAGCCTCCATCTTTTCTCTTTCATTACAAATCCCAACCCTAATTTGTGTTCTTTCCTAATTTGCCTCTAACATCCAAATTGAGTCCAAATTCTCTCAAACGAATTGCAATATCTTCTCCTTGGAGAGAGGAAGCCTCTATTGCCTAGCTTGGGAGCATTTGGAACAATTTGACCATTAGAGCTTGGTAGAGATCTAGATCTAGAAGCTTTCATTGAGAATCCATCTGTCAATTGGTAAGAGCCCTCTAAACCCTTCAAATTTTCATTTCCTTGATATAAATGCATTAATTTAGGGTTCCTCTTGCATTAGGCAGGATTTGGGTCAATTTTGAACTCATTTGATGTGCGTATCACGAGAGTATCAGATAAGCACACCAAGTGTTCGATGAAATGACTCTTAGGGAAATTAATGGTTAAATTTTAGTTTTAATTAGGTTTCTATATTATTTATATGTTGTGTTATCATTGTAGGATGTTAATTATGGCTTGGGATTGAATTGGTGGAGTATATGACCTGTGGGGACTAAGTATAGGATGTGCTCACTGTTGTATTTTGATTCAGTCGTTGGATGTGTGCCTGTGTGAGGACCTTGAAATCCTAACATCTATTTGGTTGCTGCCTGCTGCCCACAGTTGATGATCCCTTAGTTTTACTTATCTATGCCCAGTCGAGCATACTGTCTGCCACAGTTTGTATTTACTTTCCATTCTTCCAATAGGTCCAGTCTCCATTTTATATTATTCAGTCATGGTGAGTACCCGCATTCATCTGCCCAGTGATTAATTACTACCTGACTTGCTCATTGTATTTTCACACATGTCCAGTCCAATACCCTAACCTTGGTCTAGTCTGAGTTGCCATTTCCCCTGTATTTGCTTTCATAATTCAGTCGAGCCTTCATATACTGTTCAGATGGCTTGAGTTCTGTCCCATCTTCATAGTTCATATGTCCTATACTCTAGATACCATTCCCTTAGTTGTTTAGCTCAGACCACTACAATCAAATGCCACACATTTAATGGTTCAGACCATTCAAAGAGAGTTCAGGTATTAGAAGTTAGCCCTATCCCAGCTATCTCCATGTTCAAATCCAATTCCTTAGTTCATCACCATTTGTTAGTCCAAGTATCCTCATGACCAAACCTGTTTTCATCCGTGTTCAGTATCAATACTCGATTGTGAAGTCCAAATTACTCCCTTGTATAAACCCACATGATGTTATTCACTCCTTCATATTACAAGTCTAGTCCCCTACATCATCTATTCATGCCCAGGTGAGTTCTCATCACCTAGCATCTGTCCTACAATTTTACTATTATTCTGTCCCAACTCCTTTAGTTTTGCCACTGACACTCGTTGTTCAGTCCATACCTCATTGATCTATTGACTAATGTCTTGAAGTGTGCAGCCACCCTTACATGTTTAGCCCTTCTGTAGTGCTTGCCCTGCATCCAATGATCATTCCACAAAGATGTCTGCTTGTCCTGCATACATTAACATGGTTCAGTCCCTACTCCAAATGATAACTGTTCATTCCCATACTTCATTAATGTCTTGGTATATGTCTCCGTATATATTTATATATAGTATATAGATAAGTGCAATGTATATGTATATGTTAGATATATGCTCAATTGATTACTGCCATGCCTACATTTGATGCATCAATCCAAATTGTTCTTTCCTTGATCATTTCCCTACATCTGATACTTGTATTCCTTATTTCCATAAGTATCAGTTAATGAGTAGTAGGTTATCCATCTTTTGGGTTGCCACATAGGTATCAGATTATGTAGAGAACTTATATACATATATCACTTTTCCAGTACATCTGGTTCAGTCTCTGATGAGGATATTTACATTAGGTATCAATTGGTTTCTCATGAGTGAGTGTCCTTAGATATCCTTGGGTCATGCCTATATGTTCAGTGAGTATACATGTGTGTGTATGGGGGGGGTGCTTATTCACCCAGTTCAGGTGTTTGAGATTCAGGTTTGGGTCCAGCCTTTGAGGGACATATGCATCTGTATTTGCCGATGAGTGGGGTGGGGGAGGGGGGGTGGCCTGCGTGTGAGTGTGGAGATGTGAACTGAGAGTTAGAGAAGGGGCAAATGGTTAGGATACAGTAGGGGGTCCAAAACCTGGCATCGGGTCTGGAGAGTGACCTTGTGTGAGAGTTATTGTTAGAGATTATATTTGTAACTAATATAAACCTGGCCCATTAGTCCAATCATGTTGACACTATATATATTGTAACCAGTCCCCATTAATAAGAATAAGGCATTATTATTTTCTACATGGTATCAGAGCCTCCAAAAAAACCCTAGCCGTTATATTCTCCATCCTCGTTGCGGCCGATCTTGTCGTCGATGCCCGCTCCCGTGCCGACAGCGCCTGATGCCGATACCCCACGCCTGACCGATCCGGCGCCGACCGCGGTCGACACCCGCTCCCCCGCCTGACGCCCGCTCCCGCGCCCGACGCCCGCTTCTGTGCCGACCGCGCCTGACGCCCGCTGACCACGGCAGAACCGCCGCCGACCTCTACGTGCCATATTCGGCACCCCTGACCGCGGCCGATTCGCCATCGACCCCGTCCATCAGCGACCGATTTGTCGAAGTTGTATAAAATTTTGTACACCCGACCTTTATGCGCCAGATCCGGCGCCCCTGACCGCGGCCGATTCGCCGTCGACCCCGTCCATCAGCGGCCGATTCGTCGGAGTTATATAAAATTTTGTACACCCGACATCTATGATGGCAGATGATGCTGCATCCAGCTACTCCATCGCGACTAGTGATGGCGGTGCACACAATCCAAATTATCCTAGTCCGAAGGATCCATATTTTTTGAGTTCTGCTGATCAACCAGGAAATATCATTACTCCTATTGTTTTTCGTGGACCGAACTATGCTGAGTGGTCTCGGTCGATACGTCTCTCCTTGATCTCTAGGCGAAAGATCACTTTTCTGGAAGGTACTGAAATCAAACCTGTTAATGATGCTAGTAAATTGCTTGATTGGAGATGTGTGCAAGCGTTGTTGGTTCAATGGGTTCTTAATACCATTGATCCGTCTCTGAAGAAATCTTTGCCGTACTTTGAGGAGGTTTATCCGTTGTGGAACTTGTTGAAAAAAAGATTTGTTGTTAGCAATGGCACTCGGAAGCAACAAATTAAGGTAGCTTTGGCTGAGTGTAAACAGACGGCTTCGAAGTCTGTGGAAACCTACTTTGGAAATTTGCAGTCTTTGTGGGATAAACAAGCTGCTTATTTCCCATTGCCTTCTTGTACCTGTGGTGAACTTGCTGCAAAGCTACAGACTATGAGGGATGAAGACCACTTTCAGGACTTTATGTTTGGGTTGAATGCTGAGTTGTACGGTCATACCCGATCTAATCTTCTGGCTCAGAATCCTCAGCCAAGTTTAGATCGGGCATACCAGGCAGTCCGTGAGGAGGAGGATATGCAAAAATCTCAGGTCCAATCCACTGCTGAAGAGGTGTTGGCGCTGACTATCAAGACTTCACCTCGTCTTACTACTACTTCTAATAGTAGAACCTCAGATTCCAGGGACAAATCAGGTATGATCTGTACTCTTTGCAAGAAAAAGGTCATAATGTTGCAACTTGCTTTGCCAAGATTGGCCATCTAGAGTGGTGGAAGACTCGTCCTTGGCGTGATGGAGGACGTGGTACTGGCGGTGGCAGAGGCCCGGCACCACAGCAGAGACGTGATGGGGGATGCGGTACTGGTAGTGCATGGGTTGTTCATCATGTCATCGCTGCTGGTCTTGGTGTCCCTGCTGGTCTTGCTGGGTATACGGCAGATATGACACATGGAGGGTATCCTTCACCACTCTCAGGTGAACAATGGCAGAAACTGATGAGCTTGCTGGGTAACGACAATCCTTCCAACCCTGGTTTTTCAAACTCTGATCGTCTGATGGGTAAAAATTCTTCTGTCACTTGGATATTCGATACTGGGGCTACTCTTTATACGACAGGTTCTCGTGACTGTTTAGTTGATTGCTTTGAGGGCCCTGTCTGTCCTGCGACTTTGCCTGATGGGAGTACTATTGAGGCTGTTCTGAGAGGCAAAGTATTTTTGACTGCTTTATTGGTGTTGACGGATGTTCTTTATGTTCCGACATTGACTTGCAATTTGATCTTTGTCTCACAATTAATTGGTGCCAGAAATTGTGATATATTATTTACTCCTGATTTGTGTTTTGTTCAGGACCGAAGTACGAGGATGGTGATTGGAGCAGGTGAACAAAGGGGTGGACTTTACTTCTTGGGGGAGGTTCTAGCTTCTTTGGCTTCGGTGATCCTGGCATGCAAAGAGAGTGATTCCGAGGTTTGGCATAGTAGACTGGGGCATCCTTCAGATAAAGTAATGCAGACTTTACCTTTTCTCTCTGATAGTAGTGTGTTTTCTCATAAGGCTTGTGATATTTGTCATCAAGCTAAATAGACTCGTGATGCCTTTCTTGATAGTAGTAGTCGTACTTTGAGATGCTTTGAACTTATATACTGTGATCTGTGGGGACCATATCGTGTTCCGTCTTCTAATGGGGCACGATATTTTTTGACTTTGGTGGATAATTTTTCTAGAGCTGTTTGGGTTATTTTATTGAAGGATAAGTGTGCTGTTTATTCTATGTTTCTTAAATTCATTGCTATGGTGAAGCGTCAGTTTGGGGCTGATATCCGTCGTGTGCGGAGTGACAATGACACTGAATTTAATTGTTTACGAGATTATTTTTCATCTCAAGGTATATTGTTCCAAACATCTTGTGTTGGGACACCTCAACAGAATGGAAGGGTGGAATGAAAACATCGACATATTTTAAATGTAGCCAGGGCATTGAGATTTTAGGGTTCTCTTTCGTGGATTTTTGGAGGGAATGTGTTCTGGTTGCATGTTATTTGATCAATAGAACACCTTCTAGTATCTTGCATTTTAAGTCACCTTATGAAGTTTTATATGGTTCGGCTCCTTCGTATGATTATCTGCGTATTTTTGGTTGTCTGTGCTATGCATATGATTTGAAATCCCGACATGATAAATTTGCTAGCAGGAGTAGAAAATGTATCTTTGTTGGGTATCCACTTGATAAAAAGGGATATAAACTGTATGATTTGGAGACTGGTGAATTTTTTGTGTCCCGTGATGTTACTTTTTATGAAAAAAAATTTCTTAGGTGTGGCTCTGCTAGCGAGATGTCTTCTGCGACACGTCATACATCTTTTGATGTGCCGGAAGACGATATAGAGGCTTTTGGGATGATGTCGGCTACGGTTGCTGAGGCCGGAGTGGTTGCTGGCGGCTCGGTACCGAGTGGCGAGGATGCACAGGTAGCTGCAAAAATATTGACAGGAGAGTCTGCTGGGGGTGATGCGGATACTACTAATGATACAGGGGATACAGTGTTGCCAGAGGGGCCCGACGAGGTAGTGTTGGGAAGAGGAATGAGAAAGAAATCACAGCCAGTACGATTACAGGATTTTGTGACGAATGCTGTTCGAAGTAAAAGTTCTCCCCTTCACCACAGTTTATCTGTTCCCGTCACTTCCTCAGGTACTTCGTATCCTCTAACACAATTTTTAAGTTATAACATATTTACTGCTGGACACAGAGATTTTCTTGCAGCTATGCTGCAGGCGTTGAGCCTACTTCATATCGCCAGGCCTCGCAAGATTCAGGCTGGCGTACGGCTATGCAAACTGAAATACAGGCTCTGGAAGATAATGGGACATGGATTCTTGTCGATTTACCTCCTGGGAAGAAAGCATTGGGAAGTAGATGGGTGTACAAAATAAAGTACAACTCCGACGACAGTATTGAACGCTTAAAGGCCTCGGTAATCATCAGGTTGAGGGGATCGACTATTTAGAGACATTTGCCCCGGTAGCTAAGATGCCTACATTTAGGGCATTTTTGGCTGTTGCAGTTGTGAGAGGCTGGACTTTGCACCAGATGGATGTGCATAATGCTTTTCTTCATGGAGATCTGATAGAAGAAGTGTATATGAAGTTACCGCCAGGTTTTTTGCATAGTGAACCCAACAAAGTATGTCGCCTGCGTAAGTCTCTATATGGATTGAAACAGGCACCACGTTATTGGTTTTCTAAGCTTGCTGCTTCTCTGATATCTTATGGATTTATTCAATCTCACTCCGATTATTCCCTTTTCTCTCTTTTTAGAGGGAAGGTAGAGTTGCATGTTTTGATCTATGTGGATGATATGATTGTGTCTGGTAATGACTCAGGTGCTTTAGATGCTTTCAAAAAGTACCTTAGTTCTTGCTTTCACATGAAGGACCTTCGTGTGTTGAAGTACTTTTTGGCATAGAGGTGGCTCGGAGTGCAGAAGGAATTTCCTTGTGTCAAAGGAAGTATGCTTTGGACATCATTTCAGAATGCGGCTTGATGGGGTCTCGACCTGCTGACTTTTCTATGGAGCCCAATCACAAGCTGGCAGAATCGACTAGTCCAAAGATGGCGGATGCAGAGACTTATCGGAGGCTGGTTGGGAGGTTGATTTATCTATCATTTACTTGCCCTGACTTAGCCTATGCTGTGCATATCTTGTCTCAATTCTTACAGGAGCCTAGACAAGATCATTGGCATGCTGCTTTGAGAGTTGTTAGATATCTCAAAGCAGCACCGGGACAGGGTATTCTTTTGAAAGCTGATTGTGATCTCCGTCTTTCTGGTTGGTATGATTCCGACTGTGCCAGTTGTCCCTTGACTCGCCGCTCTGTTACAGACTGGTTGGTGTTTCTGGGGGGATCTCCTATTTCTTGGAAGACCAAGAAGCAACCGACTATTTCCCAATCTTCCGCTGAAGCTGAATACCGATCTCTTGCTGCGCTTGTTTGTGAGTTGAAATGGTTGAAGGAGTTATCGGTGTGTTTGGGCGTTCGCCAGGATTCTGCTATGTCGGTGTATTGTGACAGTCAGTCAGCCCTGCACCTGGCTCAGAACCCGGTATTTCATCAGCACAGTAAGCATATTGAGGTGGATTTGAATTTTGTTTACGATGCTATTAGAGATGGCACCGTAATAGCCTCGCATGTTCCTACTTCTTCTCAACTGGCTGACATCTTCACCAAGCCCCTTCGAAAGCATGTGTTTGATTCTTTACTTCCCAAGTTGGGCATTTTTGACTTGTATGCTCGAACTTGAGGGGGGATGTTAGAGATTATATTTGTAACTAATGTAAATCTGGCCCATTAGCCCAATCATGTAGACACTATATATATTGTAACCAGCCCCCATCAATAAGAATAAGGAATTATTATTTCCTACAGTTATATATAATATATGTATATATTTAAATATGAGTGTGATACTCATATAAGTCATTAGGTTGACCTTAGTATACAACCTGTGATGTGCATATGGGTATAAGTAGTGAATTAGTGTGTTTGCACCTTATAGATTACGCAAATGTATATAAGTGTATTTGTATATGATTCACTTGTATAAAGGAATTAAGGTAGTGGCTTGAGTTAGCACTTTTTTCAGTCTTGATATTAACCTGGTATCAGTTAATAGAAAGAAGGACAATTGAGAGTAGTATAACCATGATAGGATCTATCTTTTAGTTCAGTCAGGTGGGTAGACCTAATAGCTAAGATAGGAGTGAGTGTGTGCCTAGAGATTGGGCCATGAGAGTGTGGGGATCACTTAAGTATATAGGAATCAGTAGTATAGTGCCCTAATTGTCTCTAGAGTGTGAATGGATAATAGGAGAAGAGGGTTTAGGTTGTGGCTATGATGCATGTTGTCCAGTATACCTTAGCCATAAGAGGCCACTACCCTGTGCAGAACATGATATTGTGTGTCTGTGCCTAGGTAGAGCAACAGATAGCAGAACAGAGGTTTTGCATTGAGTGTTCATGAGAGTATAATTTAGAGTTCAGTATATTATTTATGAGTGCCAAGCCATGTACTAGTGAGTGTCAGAGTTGGGTTAGCTAGGAACAGTTAGATACATGTGTTAATATCCTAAGTTAGCATTGGTTAGGTAGGGTATGGGGTTGAGGTATGTACCAGTAGGGGGTTAGTGAGTATTAGATTGTGTGAGTGTTATATATATGTGTATATATATATATATATATATTATGTATATGAGTAGTTTGATAAAGAGTTTGGGTATGGTATTATATTCACACCCTTTAAGGTATGTAGGAAAATAAGGTTATAGATAAGTTTGTACCTATGTCGTATAGTGGTTGTGATACCACTTTATCTTAGCTCACTAAATAGTCTAACTTAGCCTAGCTCCCTAGAATAGCCTAAGTAAGTCAAAACCCTAGATTTAGACTAGATGGACTAAGTTTGACCCAAAGTTGACTAGTTGACTAAGGATTGACTCTTTTAGCTAAAGTTTGACTAGAGTTGACCAAATTGACTCATTGACCTAGAAATAGCCTAGCAGCATGTAAACATCACATTTAGATTCATTGTTACTCTAGAACATCCAATAACTTTGTATCTCTCATTTATAGATTTGTGTGACCTCTTTGGGCTTCGAACCTCATTTATTGCTCTGGATGACAGACGAGTACATTCTCTGATAGTTCTTTTATTTATTTGATGATTACTCTGATTCAGTTCTAGTATAGTTCTATTTGATTCTCTTTCATAACACGTATTGCTATTCTGGATTCATTCACTCGCAATACATATATTTGACTCATTTTGCCTCTATTACTTGAACTACTCACAAGAACCATCTACTCGAAACACCTACAAGTACTAAATGTTCAAATCATACAAGAACCATTACTACAAGAAAGATAGTCGTCGTCGCTGGGCTCGGTGTGCAATGTGCTGTATTCAACAAGAACCACCCTACAAGAAAGATAGCCATCACTGCTTGGTCGAGCGTGCGATGTGCCGTATTACAAGAAAGATAGCCGTCATCGCTTGGCCGAGCGTACGATGTACCGTATTTACTCATCTAAACAAGAAAGATAGCCGTCACCGCTTGGCTGAGCGTACGATGTGCCATATTTACTCATCGAAATAAGATAGATAGTCGTCACCGTTTGGACGAGCGTGTGATGTGCCATATTTACTCATCTAAACAAGAAAGCCGTCGTCGCTTGACCGAGCGTACGATGTGCCTTATTTACTCATCCGAACAAGAAAGATAGCCGTCATACGCTTGCCAAGCATACGGTATGCCGTATTTACTCGCTACCCGTTAACATGACAAGAATAGTATTTCAAAACACACTGGATTAGTAACTTGTACTAGAATTACATTGTCTCATGTTTTACAAATTGGACTCGTATCACATTGTTCTAGTTTAGCTATCTCTATTTACAGTCTTTATTGCCATGCTCTTATGTTTCTCTATATTTACTTACCTTATTCTAAACTGTCTATTTGATTACCTGTCTCAACTCCCATGTTCATCAAGTATAACTGTCTATAACTGCTTTATAGTCTTTGTCATTTATTTGGGATTGCTAGAGGAGATGTGCTCGTTCCATCCTGACTGGATATATTTTTAGATGATTGCCCGGAGGATACGTGTCCTACCCATTATGGATCTGACGAGGGAATAGCTACTTTGGGTCCCGATTCTCAGGAGTGACCAAGAGACTAGTTTAGTAGACATGTTTTAGATTCTCTATTTTGAACTTGTGTTGTAATAAGTAAAGATTTTGACATTGTATTTGAGTTTGTTTTAGATATTATTTTAGTTGTTGTTGTTGAGTCTTTATAGTTATTTAGACTTCTGTGTTATCTTATCATGATTTAGTCTGTGTTTGAGCAATATATCTTTATACTTGTCCTCCATTAGGAGTTGAGATCTATGATAGGTACATTATATCATGATGTGAGTTGATAGTTAGCGACCTAGAACAACGTTCTACAGTCGATTCTACGACATAGGCTGGGCGCTGTTATGCACTCGTGCCCCCATACCGGCTGCGGGTCGTGACAACGACTGCAGTCGTTGGCATCGGTAATGTGCACTTGACGATGGATTTTGGTGAGAAGCTTGTCCTCAAAGGTGTGCAAGATGTACCGAATTTGTACTACAACTTAGTTTTGGAAGGAAGGCTGGTAGATGATGGCTGTCGCAGTCCGTTTGGGAACAAAGATTAGATGCCTGCAAAAGATTTCCAACAACTGGCTCAGGAAGATTTGTGTTATGGCATGTACAAGTTCAAGCCGCTGAGCTGTACAGGCAAACCGCAAACACCGGATTGAGGCTCGAGGAGTGTTCGACAGGAGGTAGATCGTTGAAAACTTGCTGATGAGGGGCTTCTAGATGCTTTGAGAGATACAGAAGATTCGATTCGTTGATACAAAGCGACAGATGGTGATGAGTCAAAGATTGAGGATCAGTCTGTCGGTCCCATGACAGCTGGTCGGTCTCCAGGTGGGAGTTGCTCTATGAATCCAGTTTTGGCGACAAGTAGTTTGCCAAAGCTTTATGGAACAACATCGGTTTCAGCAGTTCGAAGCTAAAAAGGAGATCAAGGTTTGCAGCAAATTCAATCTAAGGCGGGAGCATCATCATTCACACAGTTTTGGGGAAGCTGCAGGTCTCGATGACATGCACAATGCGTGATGTTCTGCTCGAGGATGCATGTATATGGAGAGCTTCAAGTTCGAACATGAAGATGGGCAAATTTAGGAGTTCGAATCTCGTGAGAACCGTATCGTCCGCTTGGTTGGGCCAGCTAAGGGTGAAGAAGCTCGTCGGAACGTTAACACATTCTGGTGGAAGACGGAAGTCGGGGATAGGCAGCCGAGACTTAGAGGATGATCGTCAAGGACTTCGGTCTTGGTCGTGTCATTGACATCGACAGGATACCAGTGGTACAGGAAGTGCTACGCATGACAGCTAGCGTCGACATGACGGTCGAGGAGCTGGAGATAAAGAAAGATGCAAAGTAGCTTGGGGGATCAAAGATCAGTGCAATGGGGGAGTAGAAACTCTGTCGCATGACGACAGGCATGGAGTCTAGTTGAGGAGCTATGGGGTCAACACCCTATCATCACAATGAAGAGGAAAATTGTTGTAGTCTAGTCTGAATTTGGTAAGAGCAAATTTTGGAGCCCAAATATGGTAAAAGATTTAATTTGATATGATTTAAAAATCTATATTACATATCTAATTTAATTATATTTACAAATTTGTATCAAATATTTAATTTGACCATATTTGAACGTCCATTCGGATATAATTTACATCGTTGGTTGTTAGTGGACGGCCAGATCTGATGGTGGACTACATTTAGATTTTTTAACCCTAAAATTAGGTTTCCCATCTTATTTATATAAGGTGATGGGGGAGGCACAAAGGGAAAGCAAAAAATGGAGATTATGGGTGCTCGTCTACAAAAAAATCTAAAAGAAAGTCTGTACTTTGCTCTTAGGACTTCGACATCCAAGACAGAAGGAAGTAGAAGACCTAATCGAGGAGTCATCAACTTTGGTTAGGGAGATTGCTATGGGTTGGTGAGTGATTTCAATTGTAATCTTCTGTTTTTCTTCTTGAGAGTGGTGAGGAGGTTGAACCTATTAGGATAAAGGGTTCAACGTGAGTTCTGTCAATCTTATAATTTCATCTGAGTTATTAAAGGTTGGGATCTATCTTGGTGACATATGTCACCGCCATATACTTGTCTTTATCTTGTGCTTGGTGTCCGTTAGACGGGAGTTGGTTTTAATCAGGTGAGTTGGCAAACGCTTCCGTACGTGCCCAACAATAAGAATTTTTTGATAAGTTAATGGAGAATGAGGATTCATGATGTGAAAGGAGAGAATAAGGGAAGTTGAGGGAAGGAGAAGAAATTATACAGGGAAGATAAGGGAAGGGGTTGATGATTTCCTATAGAGAAAACTTTAAGGTGAAATCGCCATCGAGGCTGATTGCAAATTTTATAGTTTATTTTTGGCATATGGTTCAATGTCCCCTTAGTTGTTTATAAAGGTACATTAAAAATTTGTTAAAAAAATAAATTAGAATTTCGGATATATGTTTAAGATAATATTATGTAGTTAGGTTAAATATAGTTTAGATATAGAATATAGTTTAATTAAAATTTGTTCTTTGTAGAACTTTGGATATATGTTTAGTTAATACCATGTAATTAGTTTAAATATAATTTAAACTTTGAATAAATTTTATATTGAATTTGTTATATATTTGTTTATAGGATTTTAGATATATGTTTAGATACTTGTAAGAATTTTAAATTATTTTTATAGTTAGTTATAAGAATTTTTTTTAATTATTTTTACATGAGGATAAGAATATACATAAGGCATGTACGGTGTAGTTAATTATAAGAATTTTTTTTATTAATTAGTGCATGATATACAAATGGGTTGGAAGATTCATTTTAAATTGTTTTTAAGCCGTATTATAATAGTAGAGATGAGATCAAGTACAGAATTCTTGTTGTTATTATTATGTTCAAATACAATTACTTTCTAATAAATGGATTATTTTATTTGGGTGTTAAATCCTATTAACTTCCTATTGATTCATATTCATCACACCATCCATCTACTATTTTATGGCTCTTAATGCCTCATTGAAAATCTTTTAATTATATGTGATGGGTCATGGCTCTATATATGTTCCATACATTTTTTTCTTTGGAGAATGAATTAATATGAGAAAAAAAATTCAAATGATCATTTCTCTTTCTCTCTTTCTTACCTTAAATACTCCGCTATATTTTGTTCTATTTTCTAGGCAAAGCTAAGTTCGGGTCAATCTCCCCAAGTTGTGTGCGACGACGGGATACCGATAGAGCGGAGGTTTTACCAATAGGAGCATTCGGACAAAGTCTGCACATAGACCCGAATAAACTCATAGGACTGTACTACGTGCGCGACTTCCCCAGAGGCCGGTAACTTCTAATTTTGGTTTATTTTGTTTACAGAAGTTTGAAGATAAAGGCAAATATATCCAACAATCTAAGAGTTTATCCTCATTTTATATATGTTAGTTTAACAATTTACAATTTTATTTCATGTCTTACAAGACATTATGTTTCAATATTCTTCTAAGTGAAAGAATTGATACATGTTGTTCTAATGTCCGTAAAGCGACGAATAGTAATTCTTTTATCTTTTGTTTAATTAGTAAAGCAAAAGCTTTTGTACTCTTGGGACGAATGAAGTTTTTATTTCTCTTCATGGAACAAATGTGGTGGGATATTAGATACCATTATTGTAGCCATGGGCTACAAGTATTATGTGCTACTATTACATTATTATTATTTTTAACATTATTGTTTTTCCTAAAGATTAGTCCGTTATGTTGATGTAATTTTTTAACAATTGATTCAATCTTGTCACAATTGTTCGTTGACAATTTTTCTAAGAACGTTCCTAATTGCTAATCAAATAACTGAACATGCCATGTTAACTTGAGACGAGAGTAGAGAATATGATTTACATAGTTTGACTGTAATGTTATTTTGATATCTTAGTAACTTCTCTTTGCTTTCATAAGCTTACCAAGCATGATATAAAATTTGATACATCTGTTTGAAAAAAAAGGAGAGAAAGAAATACTTAACCGAATTATTTTGACCCGTTTGGAAATAATAATTTATGTTGTTTTTTCACTTTTTGTTCATCATTTTTGCATTATGGATATGTGGTTAAGAGAGCATGTTGTTTAGTTTCAAGTATTAACATTATTGAAGGTGCAGTATATTTACTGCTCTTTCATAGTAACCATTAGAAGTTCTATTTGTCTTTCCAAGAATAAATTGCTCCTCCCTATGTAACGCACTGTCATGATTCTCCACATGCAAGCAAACTATGCATGTCTTTTTTTAATAGGCACAAGCAAAAGTTTGTGAGAGAAAAAGATGTGATTGCCATTGCCAATCGGTTTTGTTTTCAGATAGAATAGAGTATGGATACAGTATTACATATGATTCATAATTTTTGTTGGTACAACTTATGAGTAAAACAACTAAATTCAATTTATATATCATTATCAAACTATATGTTAGTTTAAAATTGGTAAGATAGAAAATCTTATACTTGTTCAATATTTGTAATCATCAATAATGGGTGTTCTTGCATCCCCTACATGTTGCATGGAATACGTTTCCATTTTGTATTAATGCAATGTCATCACATTAATTGGATTTTATTCTTAATTAATACAATTTTATCACTTAGATGTTATTGTTATTTCCACATTAATTATACAACTTTATTAATCCAATAATTATACTTGCTTATGGCAAATATACGATTTCTTTCACTTTATTATTTATGGTATAGATGACTGTTGCACCAGTTTGTACACCCTGAGTTCATTTGAAGACTGGGTCCAGTTGGATTACTTAGAATTTAGTTGTTTTATTTTTATGTTGGTCAAATTATGTGTAGTCATGATTTTATTTAAGCTATATTTTATAACTTTCAAGGTTGATTAATAGGATGTTTCAAGTTTTTTGATATATGGATAGGATGAAAGATTTTAAGAATATTTATGTTTTGACATAACTCAAACTATTTACTCCTTCAGTCCGATGGTTGGAATCATAACTAATTCCTAGTGAATTTTCAATTTCGTTCATAATATTTGTAAATAGATGTTAGAAATTATGTTCCACATCATCTAGATAGTTCTTCATTTTATTTACTATGTTAGCACAAATTATTTCATTCATCCTATACTTGTTAGCACCGAACGAGCTTGTCGTTCTATTCCAATTAGGAATAATATGCAACATGCGTGGATGAATAAAATTCACTTTCAAATTCATTGCAATAACTTGAGCCAATAGTAACATCTTGAGAATATTGTCACTTCCAACTCAGTAGCATTTAGCATTTTCACTATTTCAATTTGATTGGTAACAATATGTAGCATGTACCAATGAATTATTTTTGATGGTAAACTACTTTATTAAAAATTTGCTATATGAAATTACAACAAATATAATTTTGCGTCTCTATAAGTAGAATATGCAAAGACATTTGACATAATAAAGGGGTTTTAGAAAAAAAAAACTAAATTCATATGCCCAAATTTGTTCTATAAAATATTTTAAATATTTCTCAAATAGATTAGAAATATTACATGGATAATGTATGTAGAGATATATTTATTTTAACATCTTTTTTAATTGTGTATATTGTTTAACGATTCTACATAGAGTATTGTTCATATACACAATTTTGGTTGCTAATAATTCTGCTAACATATATAACAAATCGTTGTTTAACACATACTTTAATACCTGTAATTTTTTATGGTGTAACATATAATAAGGCACATGGAGTGAGAAATCTATGTTGCTTTAGTTCTGTGTATTGTTACGTTTGCATATCATTGGGATTGTGCAAAGATCATAACATATATTATAATTTCATATTTTCTATTCGTCATGCATGAGAGGAATCCTTTTAATTTAATATTATTAATAACTAGTTAAGTAGCTCGTTTTCATGGATAATAACATAAAATTTTGTGAGGTCAGGATACAAAACTAGGTATTACTACACATTAATAACAAATTTTACATCGTTTATGGATTTGGCATCTAGAATAATTTTTTTGCAAAATCATCTAAATATAAATATATTGTTATGTTACTATTTTATATGTATTGTTTAATTTATGAAAAAAATTTGTTACACATTTCTATATAGTATTGTCAAAATGTTTTCTTTCACTGTATTATGTAACTAAAATATATGTCAGACTTGGGCATATTGAGAGCATCTTTATAATTCTTGTTTTCATATTTACCATAAAAATATTGTTGAATTATATTAATGTTAAACAATATATATTGGTGTGTAAGAATGTACAATTTGTGCATTGGTTAAAATTATATTCTTTTTAATATGCAAATTAACATTTATTTTATTGAAGACCGAATTGTTAGAGTTTTATTCTTTTTGGACATGATCTTTGTAATGTTATTTCTTCAAGTCAGAAGCATTAAAAGTTACGACATGTTAGAAAATGAGCAAACATGCTAAGGCGTAAGATAAGTAATACAAAGTTATTCGCTTTATTTGATGTTTATAAAATTTTCATGTTTCAAAATTCTTGGACAAAATTGGATGTTGGAGAGATTATAGAACTATCTCAAGACAATGTACAAAATGACATTTTATTCTGAAGTGCTATTACTAAGCCAAAATCAAGAAGTACAAAATTGCTTCGAACATATGGAAAGGTTATTTTTCACATATACAACTCACATATTCTATTCATTTTGACTACTAAGTTTAGTTGGACAAATATATGAAGTCTGTGAGCCATCATTCTTGGTTTCTATATGTAAAATATGGTGATAATGGATAATATTTTTTTCTTGATCGGTTTACATGTTTAAATCTTAAATGATTATAATATCACAATATTAGAATCTCTAGTCAGAAAGAAATCACAATATTGTTCTATCACAATATTTAGACAAAAAATTATTTCTGTTTATATTTTGTGATACTATCATTCTTTTGTTTCATTCAAACAATTTATTCACAAGAAAATAGTTAGTGAAATTGCAAATTTTTTTAAATCTAAAGTTTTAGAAGTTGAGATTATTTTGGGTACAAGCCGAAAGGGTCATTTTGTCAACCAGACGTAAATAGCTCTAAGCAACACGGTACTTAATTATCTCCCTGTGGACCTCCGCTAGCTGGGAACTGGCCCCTACAGCTAACCCAAGTTAATCAATACTTGATATACTAAAGATTTCTTACGGTTGATTAGCAAATCACTAAAACTATTATTCTAGTACTTTAGACTGCCATTTTTGCAAGCATGGCTTATAGAGATAAATCATTAGAGCCATGGCCAAAAGATACTGTGTCTTACTTTAAGAGGTGATAGAGTCGGATGATTTTTGACTCAGTATCCTAAGGCTTATATCAACAATTAGTGGAATCACACATTTTGTTAAATGGATTGTGATGACACAGAGTATGATTTAGGGGTAATCCAAACATTTGGCTTAGTCAAACCAAAAGTTCCTAAAGAAATGGACTACAATTGGTTTCACATTTTGTTTAATATTTTCTACGTTATTATATGACATTTTCTTTGGATATAAAAATACAAAAGATCACTAAGATCTAGTGTAAGATTTCATCTGTGGAACAACTTTGATACTCATAAGTTGATAGGTCCATGTGACAAACTATCATAGCTAGGAGTATTAAAGAATTTGAATTTGTATATTTAAATATAGCTTATACTAAAGCTGAATGGATAAGATATCTTACTATGTATATATCAAATAGACCCAGGCCTAAATTTTACTCTTGCTATGATTTCATGAAGTATTGAATAGATTAAGCATCTTATTATGCATGTACATTATATACATATTTACGTACATGTCATTTTTATAAATTATGCTAAAGAACTGCTAAAGCATGATCTTGTGAATGCTAAGATGAACAGGTACTTGCAGCTGTATTTCAAGACATTAAAAGAGCCTAAAAGGCAAAAATGTGGTTCTAGACTATAAAAGTCATAAAGAACTTTACAGATCTCTTGACAAAAAGTATGTTTACTCTTGACGAAGACTTTATCTAGGAAATTAATCCTAGAATCATCGAGGGGGTGGGGCTAAGCCCATAAGTTAGTCACCAGCAGTGGCAACCCAACCGAGTCTGACTAGAGATCCCAAGAAGCTGGTTCAATGGATAGAAACAAGCTGGACTAGGTGACTATTATGGAACATTGACCCTGAGATTAAATTCTCTTAAATAAATGCCCAAGAGGCTGTACAATGTTGTACATGGATACCCTATGGTAACAGTGTTCCGGTGTGATTTGGTTAGGATGAGTTTTTAAAGCTCTTAATAGGTCCAAGCATGATTATGTAGGGTTGACTCCAATCACCAACCGTTTAAGAATTTACCTATGTGAGAGGTCGTGAAGGCCGCGACTATAGGCAGAGCGATCCTAGATAACTCTCATGAATATGAAAAAGTGTGCATGGCCAATCAAATGCGCCGCCCGATAGACCCAAGAACCTCTAGCGTACTATGTGTGTCATTTTCTGAATCTGGTTCAAGAAGTTTGATCCAAGGCATAGTCCATCAAGCACTTCTTCAGACAAATATAATAGTCACTACGTGAGATTCAAGACTGTAATCCATCTCATCTATGCATAGTATTCACTTGCCCAGAAATTTTGTACTTTGATTCTTTTGAATATTGTTATCTTTGTTTTGTTTTTAGAAACTTGGTTTTTTTTTGGGGGGGGGGTGCGGCGGGGGGGAGGTGGGGGGGGAGAGGATTGTTGTTATTATTAAGAAAAAACCAATTTTCAAATACAATTACTTTCTAATAAATGGATTATTTTATTTGGGTGTTAAATCCTATTAACTTCCTATTGATTCATATTCATCACACCATTCATCTAATATTTTACGGCTCTTAATGCCTCATTGAAAATCTTTTAATTATATGGGATGGGTCATGGCTCTATATATGTTCCATACATTTTTTCTTTGGAGAATGAATTGATAAGAGAAAAAAAGATCAAATGATCATGTCTCTTTCTCTCTTTCTTACCCTAAACACTCCTCTATATTTTGTTCTATTTTTTGGGCAAAGCTAAGTTCAGGTCAATCTCTCCGAGTTTTGTGCAACGATGGGATACCGGTAGAGCGGTGGTTTTACCACTAGGAGCATTCGGACAAAGTCTGCACATAGACCCGAATAAACTCTTAGGGCAGTGCTACGTACGCGATTTCTCCTGAGGCCGGTAACTTCTAATTTTGGTTTATTTTATTTACAGAATTTTGAAGATAAAGACAAGTATATCCAACAATTCTAACATTGGGATGAGACATCAAGGTCACTCTAATAGTGTACTCAGTTTTCTAGTAACAAACAGCTAAAAAAAGAAAGTAGAGCTAAACTTTCATAGAAGTGGCTTAAGGTAAAGTGCTTATTACAACAACCGAATCCACATATCCAACCTGTATCGGTTCACAATATCGATATCGGTATCAGAACTTTTCTGTGAGTATTGGTATCGGATCCTTCTTGAGAGTATTGGTATCAGCAATTTCGGATCGAAGTATAGGATTGCATCTTTGAAAGCTTCATTATATAACGGACTGTTGTGAATTCTTGCAATGCATCAGCCATAAGGATATAAATTTGAATATCATTAAGCGAGTATTTGGATTTCTAGGTAAATAAGGATATGATTCCTGAAGTTTGCAATGAAATAAGTTCTTTGGCTGGAACAGGTGTGGGTTTGGAAAAAAATCCTAATCATGATCTAATTCTCCAAATTACAGTGACAATTCATTTTTAACTTATCAATTTCTAAACAAATACCAACTTAATCTCGATTTTCGTTTAAGAATATATCAATCCACATATTGGTGTTTATCATAGACTAAATATCCGAATATGTTTGGGAACGAAATGCGGAAACTGTTTCCTCAAACCAAAATACAGCAAGAGAACCAAAGTAAATCGCAAAAAAATCAACTTATCAAAACAATAGACAAAGTACAGTACAAACACAAATGATTTTGACGTGAACAACCCGTATGAAAAAACTATGAAACAATTGGAGTCCAAATTTGAAAAAGTCTTCACTAAAGAATACACTCTCTACAAACTTCTCGAACAATCCAACCGGATCATCGCAACTATTCAAATAATGAAACGTATTAATAGAGGTTATCGAAAAAGGAGATGACAAGACAATCACCCGAAACGATTTTCCTTCGAAATAGTCATTGGTCCCTCTTTCTCTTATTTGAAAGTTGCAAATTTGAGAAGTCTCTTCTTTTGATCTCTCTGTGGTAGATGTGATAGGGATTTAAGGTTAGGAAAGATCTATTATAGTCCCCTAAAATTTGTAATAATCTGGACCGTTGATTAGATCCAATTGTATAAATAAAACACCCAAATTCGACTTCATCCTCCGAAAATAGTATACTGGTAGTATACTGCGGTATGCCATCGCTATACCTTTAAAAACTGTTTCCAATGTTCTGACACGCGCTAAATTCGCCTTCTTTTTTTCCTTCGACTCCTCGAGTTTCTCAGACAAACGGATAGTGCTTGTTGTACTCTGAAATATTCTCTATATAGGTTAAGAATCACATTCAACACCAACATAATACAACCAAAATTTCAAGAAGAACCAAGATATGAAGAAGAAATTTTAGTAGAAACACTCATTATTTTCTTAGAAAAAATAACATCTAATAGCAGCTAAACAAATTTAACAAGACCAAGATATGGAGAAATTTTAGTGCTATACAACATTAGATAAATGGTTCGAATTTGGGTCAAATTTTATTTGAGTGCGGATTCAACCCCAGAATATATTAATTTTGAGAAAATTTGAGTTGCACCCCACTTTATTTATCCATATTTATGGTTCACCCCATCCAATTACCAAAATGCATGGCATTTTTTACTTTTGACAGTAACCGTTCCATACTTACTGTCAACCCCTTTGACCGAACTTTTATGACCAAAATAACCCCTCCATTGTTTTCTTCCCCGCTCTCCTCCCTGTCGTAACCATTATTGTCCCCCTACCTGCAGCGACCATCGCTTCCCCCATCCTCCCTTTGTCGGAGCTTGCTGCCCCCTCCTCGCCGTGTTGCCTTCTCCATTGCCAAGCTGCCACGCGCCCTGCCCTCTCACAGTCACGTACACTGCAGGAGGTGGAGATCGACAGAGTAGACGCGTGGGGAGGGACGCAGGGGGCAGAGGGGGACAAGACGGGGCAGACTGGTGGCAACTGGAGACGTACGGGTGAGGGGGTGAGCGGGTAGGGGTCGCGTCGGAGGGCGTTGTGAGGGGGGGTCGCGACGGAGGTGACACACAGGGAGGGACGTGACGGGGCGAAGGGTAAAACGGGCGGAGAGGGGAGGGACGGGGCGAGACGTACGGGGGACGGGGTGAGGGGGCAGGGGTCACGTCGGAGGGCGCTGTGGGAGGGGGGGGTCTCGACGTTTGTAGCAGCAACAGTTTGCGGCGGCAACAGTAGTGGCAGGGAGGGGGTTGCCAGTGGGGAGGGTGTGAGCCCCCTGAATTTTATGGATTTTTTTTCCAATTTTCTAAATGAATTATTTTTGAAAATTCATTTTTATTTAATTATTTTTATCATTAAATGCTCTTTTTTGTGACTTTGATTTCTGGAGCGTCAGAGATGTCAATCTCAGGAAACTTCCTTCACGAGTTTGTAGTAGACAAGATTATTTTCATTTTAATCTATCATGTCCTACTCAAATTTGTTTCGTTGTATTCTGTTTTTATCGCACAACTTTCGGGTTAATTTAGACCATTTGACCGTCTGCCGTAAAATATGATTTAACTTCCAATTTAATTTCGGGACTCGACATCGGTCCAATCTAATCGACCTAATATAAGGTTTTGATCTATTTTGAGCCAACTATGAACGTGCCACTTGCGCGCCACCCAGTTGATCTTCCGCTTGCTCATATTTCATCAATGATTATAAATGACCTAAATTTATAATTATGACCAAACCTATCCCAACTTCGCCAAACTTGACCCGACATCCAACCAGAATTTATGTAGGCCCCTCTCATGACTACCCAAACACCCTACACAAATATCTCTCTCTACACTTTGTAGATATTTCATTCTCTCTCTACACTTGTAAATATCTCTTTCTCTCTCCCTTTTCTAATAAATAACATCTCTTCTTTATACCACTCACACACACAAAATACCCCATCACCGTCACAGCATACCCCTCCCCCTTATCCAGCCGACCACACACCCCGCTCTCAATTTTCTATCTCTTTCTCTCTCTTTCTTTAATACATATATCACTCTCTCTCTCCATAGTACACTCAAATCTTCCTCTCCACCTCACAGCAGCAGCCCCCTACTCATCCAGCCGACACCCCCTTCTTTCTTTTTTCTTCTTCTTCTTCTTCGTCATCATCTTCTTCTTTATTTCCTTCCTCTTCTTCTTCTTCTTCTTCTTCTTCTTCTTCTTCTTCACATTAACATCCTCACCACCACCATCACCACCATTAACACCACACCACTACTATCATTATTTTCTCTTTTTTCTCCTTCACCTTCCCCTCGAGGACTGCGACGCAGCAGCAGTGGCTGCCGCGCCACCACCGTATGGCGGCGGCCCCCATGACCTCGTCCGAGACACCCCCTCGGCCTGGTGACCTCCGACGAGGCTCCCCCTTGCGGCCACCTTCGCCACCGACGTGAGGAACAGTCGATCCGTACGTTTCGCACGAGATCCCGTCGACACGCACGAAAAATCAAAGTCAGAATTCGTTCTCGGGTCAACGATTTCGTGTATATTTTTGGAGGAATCCGACCGTTGGATCGTCGATCCGTTATTACCGTCTCCATCTCGGTATGTACCCCTTCACCTCTGTCAAATTTCAACCGTTAATTCCGTCGTTTGCTATGTCAAAATCGGCCACCAAGTTGACCATTTAAACTGTGTTATTTTTGGACAGTTTTATGGAGGCAACTTCGTCGACTCGTATCTCCTCCGTTATAGCTCCGTTTGATATGCCGCTAGTTCCTGTGCACCGCTGGAATACCCATCTTTTTGCCCCTTAAGTTTTATTTCATTGTAAGCTAGTTTGATTGGTTGAATTTGATACCAAATTTGGCTGTCCGAATTCGTAATTTTTAACTTATAAAATTCTAATTTTGAATCCGGGACTCCGAATTCAAATTATGACACCATAAGTAGACTCGTGGTATCGTTCTAGCATGAATTTAAATAAAGTTTGCTTGATTTTGAGGACATTGGCCCCGACATACATTTTGGTGCAAGGCGTACCCTAGAGTCCGAGTCAACTGGCCATTTTGAGATCTGTTCATCGGAATCCAATTTCGGATATATCGTTGAGTTCGTATCGTCATTTTGGATTCGTTGACATATACTTTGCTAGCTTTAGTGGACTTTGATTCCGGCACGTATTTTCGTGCAAACTAGAATTTTAAAGTCCTGGTCAACTGACCATTTTGAGATCGGCTCATCGAAATCCAATTCCGGATATACCATTGAGTTCGTATCATCGTTCTGAACTAGTTGACATATACTTTATTAGATTTAGCGAACATTGGCTCCGGCACATATTTTCGTGCAAATCAGATTCAATGTCCGGGTCAACGGACCATTTTGAGATTGGGTCATCGAAATCGAATTCCGGATATACCGTTGAGTTCGTATCGTCATTCTGGATTTGTGAACATATATTTTGCTATGGTTTTGAGGACTTTTATCCTGACATATTTTTCGGTGCAAAGGGGGTCCAATATCGGACACCATTTTGACCCAAAATTACTTTCTTGCCATTGTGTTCAAATTGGACTTATGGGTAGGCTATTCTAGTTATTTTGACCATTCTGGACATATTGGTGATGGTTGTTTCATTATCCGACAACATCTGTAGATTTTTTTCCTTATCTATCATCATTTGTTATTATCCTTCTTTTTTTGGTTCATATTTTGAGATCCGTGCATCGAAATTGAGATCCGTCGATTCCAGTGATTTCACATCACTGAAATTGATATGTTGACCATATGGATAATTATAGGGACTAACTTTGACCTAGTTTAACTTAGAATGGACTAGGAGTTGACCAGTTGACCGAAGTCAACTATAAGTCAACCTTGGACTTAATTTGACTGAGTTTGACCTAGAATAGGCCTAGAAGCATATAATTAATATAAATACATATATATATGAGTTTGACCTAGAATAGGCCAAGAAGCATATAATTAATATATATACATATATATATATATATATATATATATATATTGTTTACTCTAGAACACTAAGTAACTCTGTAAACTCATAATAGGTCTCTATGACGTCGGTTCAGGCTTAGACCCTCACTTATTGCTCAAGACAGTAGGCGAGTACATTTTCTGATAGTTTTCATTGTCTTGATGTCTACTATATCCGATTTAGTTGTAGTGTTTTACTTGATTTCCGATACGATGGTACACAGACTAGTATATGTCGGATCCTGTCATGAGATGTCATTCCTGGATTACCATGGTATATTGGTACATTGTTCGTCTTATTTCCTGTACTTGTATAGACGTCGATTTCTAAGAGAATTTGCTACCCTCTTATAGAATCCTGTGTCATGACGTGACATGTTCGGATCCATATACTATTCGGGGATGGAGAGTTATTAGAGGTTATGTGATCAATACCCCTCCTGTATTCCTGTTACTACTTGCATCATAGCTTTTCCCCCGGCTCACGTAGGGTAAAGCCTGACCTGTATTACTACTTGCCTCATAGCTTTCCATTGTGGACGGCCTGATCTTGTTTTTTTTGTATTTTCCAACTCATAGTCGGTCAAATGGAAGAGCCTGATCTTGACCTAAGACGATCACATAATGCTCTAATATCTTAAGGCAATGTTTATGTTTACATTATACATCAGATATTACTGTACTGTTCTATATTCCAGTATTTCATACCTGACATGATATCCAGTTTTATATATCCTGTTTATATTCCAGTCTTGATATTTTATCTTGTATTTCATTATAATTGTCTCTTATAAAATTTGTCAATTCACATGAAACTGCTGTTAGCTTATGTACTCGTTTCCATCCTGACTGGATACATTGACAATATTTTTAGTAGTTGTTATGTCCTCATTATTGGACTACAGGATGATACTAGCTGAGGCGGATCTCGATATTCTTTCACTGTGAGTTGTCTTCAAAGAGTTCTAGGCCTTGAGTTATTTTAGTTTTGTTATTGTTTTTCCTCCGTTTCATTTTTTGTCTCATATGATCCTTTGTAGATTCTAGTTGTTCTAGTGATATTGTTATCTTTCTTGTCTTATCTTTCTTAGCTTTTGTGATGTGATTTGAGTACATTTATAGTTATGGATCTTTTAGATGTTGTAGTTAGTATCGGGTACTTGACAGCGCTCTACCGTCGATACTGCAACGTAGGCTGGGCGTGGCCTACGTATTCGTATCCGAATATCCGGTTACGGGTCGTAATACGTTTTTAGTAGTGGCTCTTGCATGTCAGTCTTTGCTATTAATGCGAAGTCGTGGTAGTACTTGAGCTTATCCGTACTACTGTGAGCCTGTCCTAGGATTTAGATTGAGTCATAGAATATTTTAGGATTTTGGTACTCAGTCACATATTAGGAATTCTTGATAGATTCGAGGGATGACCCCTGAGAGTCTTATTTCGAAAGTTTTTCGAGTCTATTCCCACTTGCTTCTATTCGTCCTGATTTTGAAACATCTGTCCGTTATCGAACCCTATTCTTGCTTTGGGATGAGTTTATGGACCCCAGAGGAAATTAGAAGGTAGAAGTTGAACTTATATATCATCTAGGTTGAGAAAAGAATATGATTAGCCAATCTTATATGAAGGTTAAGATTTGTTTTAGATTTTGTTCTAGGAATCTGACCTAGATAGTACCTTTGGGCCATCCCCTGAGAACCTCCCTCTAAACCCTACCTCGAAATTTGTTTTCGCTTGTTTCCAATTACGTATCCTTGATTCGTTGATGAAAATTTTAAATCTTGATGTTTGTTGTTGACTTTGATTTTGTTTCTAGATAAGCTTTTATGAATTGAGTTAAGACATATTCTGATAACATATTTGATGAGTACGATGAGAAGGATAAATGTCTACTTTATTTATGGAGTTTAGAATTTATTGCAGTCATACAAGCTAGCATGACGAGGACATGGAGCCTGATTTTGAATATACTATCCTAGTTATGGGATTTATATTTTCTTGCAACCACACCAGTTGGCGTGGTAAGGAATCTAAATAACATGATTATATGGTGTATACCTTAGTTATGCACTCTACCATTTGTTGCAGCTATTCTTACTGACATAGCAAAAATTCTGGCAACATGATTTCGGATCGACGTGTATGGTTATCAGATCATATCTTAAATTGATCTATTTTTTTGACCAAATGAGCAAGAACAATTCCTACCATTATTTTTGTCTTATCATTTTTCCTTATCGTGTGTTGATTTTATCATCTTACCATTATTCCCTTGTCTTAATTATCAACTATCTCATATCTACATCTGTCATCTACACTTTAAATTTTTTAAAATTCTCGTATCTCTTTACATGGAAAAAGTCGAGGAAGTATCATAATTATCTATCTCGTAGAAGACGAATTTGTTATCAAGTGGTATCTTGGTAGGAATATGAGATGTTGGACATTTAGATAAAAATTTGGAATAAATATATGACTGAGATTGGAAATGAAATCAAGAAGCCGGTATTATCAATTGGGAAAAAATGATTACACTTGAATAATTATTTTGAGTATAGATTGTTTTAGGAGGAACGAAGAATGATTTCGAGAATTGGAATGTGCATGAAACAGTAATATTTTATAGTTGTATTTTTATAGCTAATGAGGATATTCGAGGACGACTGGATTTTAAGAACCTAAATATTTTTAAGCTACTGATGCTTGAGTTGTTTTATTTTGAACTAAGGCAAAGTACTAAATTTAGGGATTCAAGATACATGGAAAGGATATTATTATTGCATGTAATGATGATGCTAAATTAAATAAGTATTGGTAGAGAATGATTGAGAACTGGTGGATTTTTTTTGTTTTTTTTAGTTATAAGAAAATCTAGAGATTTTGTAAGATTACCAAATTTAAGAAAGGTGATATCTGAAGGTACAATTGAAAGATATGTGGAGGTTGATTTATATAATGAGAAATGAATTTTTAGTTGTAGTGGCATTAATAGGAGTATAGATTTGGACAATGTCCAAGAATTTTGTGAATTCGGATACAAGAATTAAATTAAAATTTAGGCAATGTAGAGGAATTTGGACTTTCAAGATGACTAAGTCGAAAGGATTACAAATCTGGTGAAAAAGAAAGAAAAGATTAATCGGGAGTTATAACAAGAATATGCTTCATGAGTGGTCATCTTCATGACTGAAAATTTTAGATCTTGGTAGTAGTCGAAACAGAGCGAGATGACTACCCCGACTTCCTTCTACAAATCCTACATATTGGTTTTCTGTCATAACAGAAGAAATTTAATTCTTCATCCTTGAATTGTTTCTTAAATTTCAATATCATTAAGATTTTGATCCCCTCTGATTATGACCAATCAATTTTGGTCGTCTTATTTATCCAAAGAGACTTTATTGCTGACTCGACTTAAATGACTTCAAATTCAATTGTGACCTGGATTTCGATCATTAGATGCTCGTGCTCAGACTTCGATGACCTTGTTCTTCATCTTGCCTAAATCCTGTTTTAATCAAGAATTGATCAACTTAGATCGTGACGAGACTTAAATTTTTTAATCGTGATTGGATTTCAATGCTATTACCACTCGTTCTTTAACTTTCGATTTAATTCATACTAATGACTAAGTTCTGTTCTAATCACGATTAAGCTTCATACTATCCTGGATCATACCAAAATTTTATGTTTAGTCATGCCTATGCTGCTATCATACTCTTCATCATATCTAATACTGTGGACCAAGGTTAGATTGACCTTATCTATGATCATGTCGAATTTCGATTTGATCACGTTTGGATTTTTTTTAATTGTGCCTAAAACTTTGATCCTCGGTCACGACTATATGATTGGTTTGTCATGCCAGAATTTGGACTTGCTGATGTCTGAACCACTTTCTATTCCTGTCGAAATTCGATTCTAAAAATATTCATACTCCAGTTCCATTCCTAAGACATGCTCAAGTTTTGATTTCGTATTCATATCTTAATCGTGCCAAGTAAACTTTGACTATTTCCAATTTTAATCATGTTCGAACTTGGATCGCATTTCATGACTTAATTAATCATACTCTTTAAATCTTCGATTGTGCCTATAAGACCTTGACTTCAATTTTGTTTGTGCCTAAAATTTTATCTCAATCATGCCAAACCTTATTTTGGTCATGGTTAACTTTTTATCTTGATCGGGCCTGTGTGACATTGAGGTTGATTTTTATCAAACCTAAGCGCTACAAATCACCCCGTACTCGAACTTCATTTATATTTTCTTTTCTCCTAGTCGTCACTAAGATCGTCTGTCACGACCCGCACCCTTATGAGGGGCACGAGCACGTGGGTACGTCCAACCTATGCCACAGTATCGGCGGTAGAACGTTGTATATAACGTCTGTAAATACTACGACTAACAGTATAAAGGTACCTGTACAGTATATACTCTCCGAATGGAGGTGACATATCAATACAGTCTCAATCACAGAATAAAACTAAGGTAGATAGCTCAGAAAGAGAACATATGATAGATGAAATAGTAAATAAGTCCAGTGTCCAATACAAGCCCAGATATATACAACATCACAGGGTCTCAAAATATAATATAGAAACTACAGTCTGAATAAGCTAGCTGGATCGCAGTCCAGTCAAACCTAGCTAATCTACACTACTCCGGGAGTACAAAATCTAGTGGCTCTACTATAAGGCCACGGTCCTGGGCTACTCCATCTGACTCGAGCCCATAATAGGTCGAGCAGTCCGACTCAGAATCATCTGTAATATTATAACGGTATTATGTCAGGAAAATGAGCAAGTACAAGCACTAATAGCAGTTCCATGTGAATTGACAAATTCTATAAGAGACAGTATAATTAACTACAAGACAAAGATATATGAAAACTTGGGAACCGTTCAGAAGCTGAGTTACAACCCTTAAACCAAACAAGGACCGGGGCTGTAACTCTTCTCCCGAGCAGAACTTAGTCTCCAAATCAAGGTACAATGTAAAGGCAAGTAGAGCATGTGAGTAACTGTATATCATGGCATGGTGAGAAAATACTGAATGTAGAACAGAGCAGGATATATGATATGTAAATATAAAATGTGCCTCGAATATTATAGCATAATATGATCGCTATGGGTCAAGAATCAGGCTTCCAGCCGACCGGCTACAAGTACGTGGACTCGGCCCGGCCAGGATGGTAAGCTATGGAGCAAGTAGTAGCACAGGTCAGGCTATACCCATCGTGAGGTGAGGGTATAGCTATGATACAAGTAGTAACTCAAGGTGGGCATTGATCACACTATCTATAAAATTCTCCATTCCCTGAATAGTTTACGGATCCGGACATAGCAGGTCATGACGCGGGATTCCCTAAGAGGGGAGCAAGTCCTCTTCAGGAATCGGCGTCAATACAAGTACAAGAATTAAGACCAAGCAAGTACCAGTATGCCAAGAAATCCAGGAATGACATCTCATGACAGGAATCCGACAATACTAGTCCGTGAACTATCGGGTCTGAGAATCAAGTAAGACACTATGACTGAATCAGATATAGCAGATATCAAGACAATGAAAACTATCAGTGAATGTACTCGCCTGCTGTCCTGACCTATAGGGTATATCAATGCTCAGAGCGGTAATCAGAAACCTAAAGATGAGATACTGTATGTTAATTTAGGTTTAAATAAGTTTAAGAATGATTCACAATGAATGATATGAAATCTAGGTCAAACTAGGTCTCATTGAGTCACACTAAGTCCTGTCAAGTCAATCTAGGTCAAATTAAGTTATATCAAGTCAATCTAAGTCAGATTAAGTCAACTCTAGGTCATACCAGTCATCGCAAGTCAAAACAAGTCGAAGAAAGTCAAACAGGGTCAAGAGTTGGTCTACAGTTGACTTTTGGTCAACTGGTCAACTCTGGTCAACTCTAGGTCAACCCTAGGTCAAACTGGTCAAATGTTGACCAACAGTTGACTTTTGGTCAACTGATCAACTCTAGTTTGGATTTGGTCAAATCTAGACAAAGTGTTGACTCACGGTTGACTTTTGGGTAAAAAGTCAACTCTGGGTCAACCGAGCCAAAATTGGTTCAAATATGACATTTGTAGGGTGTACCTAACATGCCACCCAAGTTTCAAGTCAATCCGAATACCCGAACTCCGTATCTTGAATTTACCCGATTATCCCTTGACATTTACCCTTAAACCGTTCTAACTTGACGCCAAGTGGCCTTCCCTTAGGAATTCCACTCCGGGCTTCCTAGGGTAGTAGGGTACTAGCCTATACAATCATTATCTACCAAGTTTCCTAGGGTAAGTGGACATCCAGTCCATCTTACGGTCCGAATCGCCCGATTACCCGTTATCTTGAATATTTCAAGATACGCGATGGTACGGTACGATACCATCTCCCTAATCCCACACGCAACCCCGATTCCAACTCCGAAGCCTACCCACAAAATCTAAATCACATTATCTAAGTCCCCTCCAAGTTTCAACGCGTTCCGAATCACGGAACTCAATTTTACCACTTCACCAAAATCCTAACTGAACCATTTCACTCTCATTCACTCATTTCCCACACTCACTTAGGACAAGTTTTGGGGGTTATTTTAGTGGATTTTAGAGGGGTATATAGAGCTATAAAAAAAAAAAAAAAAAAAAAATATAGAGCTATATATGGGGGCATATATATGTATATATATAGGTATATAGTGGGGGTTTTGGGGGTCAAAAGAGGGTGGTTTGGGGGTGCTAATGCAGCTCCTACTGCTGCTATTGCAGCTTGCTGCTGCTGCCATTGCAGCTGCTGTGGCTGCTATTTTTTTTGGGGGGGGGGAGGGGGCAGCAGCCCCCTTAGCCCCCCTTGCTGCCAAGGCTGCTCTCCCTTTCCCCTTCACTAATTCCTCCATTCTCCCACTCTTCTCCCTCTCTAATTCCCTCTATAAACCTCTCTAAACTCTCAATCTCTTCCTCCCAATCTCTCTCAATTCCTCTCTAACTTCTTCTATATATACATACCACTCTCAAACAAATTCCCTCATATCCTCCTCTCTACATATGCAAATACACACACTCACACATACATATCTACATGTGTATATACATATACACATACATATATATCTATATATATGTAAAATATATATATATATATATATATATATATATATATATATATATATATATATATATATATATATATATATATATACCACTCTAAAAGGTGGTAAAACCAAAATAAATCCTTAAACTAGATTTTAGGGGAACCTACAAAATCTAGGGTCAACTTGTAGAATGGTCCCCTCTCTAATTAATGTGAAGGAATGAATGCAAAATGAGGAATTAATGAGGGTTAAAAAAACATACCTAAAATGTAGATTTGAAGAAGAAGAAGAAGTTGGAAAGAAATGAATGAAGAGAGAGAGTGATAACTTAGTGATGAAGAAAGGAGAGGTGGAGGGGGTGGACTATATGGCCGGCCATGGGAGCATGGGTAGGGGCACTTGTAATTACAAGTTTGCCCCTCCCTAAACCTACATGCTAAGTTAAGCCAATTTGGGTTTTGGAAATTGCTAAAATTAAATAAAAATCATAATTAAGCTTAGATACTCATATGGGATTAGTCCAAACTCCTAATCCTAAAAGTTAAGTATGGTGGGCCATGGCTAATTAACATGCTAATCACAACTCAAGTCAAAATTCCCCGGTGTCCCGAATAAACTCGAAACGCGATGAAATTCGAACCCGACTCCTATAATAATTAAATATTAATATTCATGAAATAAAATTCCCAAAAATATTATAATATAAAAAATTACCATTTTACCTCTAACTTGGAAAAGTGAGGGTGACAAGTCTATCCACCTTAAAAAAAATTTTGTCCTCGAAATTGAAGACAACAAGCACAGGAAATCACAAACAGAAAGACAAAAGAAATAGATTTATACCTCAGGGTGCGAAAAGATAAGGAAAACGCTCCCGCATGTCATCCTCCCTCTCCCAGGTAGACTCACCTGGAGAGTGATGTCTCCACGCAACCCGAACCAAGGGTATGACCTGGTTTCGGAGCAACTTCTCCCTGCGATCCAGAATTTCTACCGGTTGTTCTGGATAGCTGAGAGTAGGTCCCACCTGTATCGCTGAATGGTCCAATATATGGCTAGGATCTGCCACGTACCGCCTCAGCTGCGATACATGAAACACGTTGTGCACTCCCTCGAGCCTGGTAGGCAAGTCCAGTCGGTAGGCTACTGCACCGATCCTCTCTAAGATGGTGAAAGGTCCGATGTAGCGCGGACTGAGCTTCCCACCGCCGCCAAAGCGAATAGTGCCACGTTTCGGGGATATCCTCAGAAATACTATGTCACCAACCTAGACACAAGACAAAAACTCAACACACAACTAACAAACAATCACAACAAACACGACAAGAACTGAAACTAACCTCGAACTCTAACGGTCTTCGGTGACTATCGGCCCAATGTCGTTGCCTATCCTGAGCCACCCAAAGTTTGTCTCTAATCAATCTGACCTTCTTGTCCGCATCCACAACCATCTCCGGCCCAAGAAGCGCCTGCTTGCCGACATCGTCCTAAGACAAAGGAGTACGGCATCTCCATCCATATAGAGCCTCAAATGGTGACATCTCTATACTGGCCTGGTAGCTGTTGTTGTAAGCAAACTCTACCAGGTGAAGATGGTCCTCCCAAGAACCCCTGAGATCTAGCACACATGTGCGAAGCATATCCTCCAAAGTCTGGATGGTCCTCTCCGACTGCCCGTCTGTCTGAGGATGATAAGCAGTACTAAACTTGAGCGAGGTGCCCAAGCTAGCCTGCAAACTCCTCCAGAAATAGGAAGTGAATCGGCTATTCCGATCTGAAACTATGCTCACCGAAACTTCGTGCAATCTCACGATCTGACGAACATACAGCTCAGCCAGCTTCTCCGTAGACAAACCCACTTTGAAAGGCAAAAAGTGGGCCGATTTGGTCAATCTATTAACTATGACCCAAACTGCGTCCTTCCCTCCTGGCGATCGTGGAAGTCCAGATACAAAGTCCATGGTGATGTGCTCCCACTTCCACTCGGGAATGGGTAGCGGCTGTAGAAATCCTCCTGGTCTCTGTCTCTCGGCCTTCACCTGCTGACACACAAGGCAACGAGATACAAACTGAGCTACCTCGCGTTTCATGCCATACCACCATACGTGCTCTCTCAGGTCCCTATACATCTTGTTGGCCCCAGGATGCATAGAATACTGAGAGCGATGCGCCTCCTGAAGAACCTCCTCCCGAAGCTCTCCACGCGGAACGCACAGCCTAGTACCGTGCCGCAACGACCCGTCTTCGGCTATAGAGAAATCGTCAAGCAAGCCCGTCCGCACCTGCTCCCTGATGCTCCTCAGGGCAACATCATCATACTGCGCTGACCTGACTATATCCATCAGCTCAGACTGAATCTGCAAACCCCACATCTGGATCTCCACGCCCGGAATGATGACCTCGATATCCAAACTATCCAGGTCAGCCAACAAATGACGATCTATCGTCAAGAACATAGCAACTGGATACCTACTCAAGGCATCTGCAACTACGTTAGCCTTTCCCGGATGGTACTGCAGTGATATATCGAAGTCCTTCATCAGCTCTAACCACCGCCTCTGTCACATGTTCAACTTCTTCTGAGTGAATACGTACTTCAAGCTCTTGTGATCTGTGAAGATCTCAACTCGCTCTCCGTACAGGTAATGCTTCCATAACTTCAAAGAAAATATAACCGCGGCCAACTCCAGATCATGAGTAGGATAGTTCTTCTCATAAGGACGTAACTGCCTGGATGCATAGGCAATCACCTTCCCGTGCTGCTGAAGAACACAACCTAAACCCTTCCCGAAAGCATTGCTGAAGATCGAGAACCCTCCTGACCCAGATGGCAAGGTCAAGATCGGAGCTGAAGTCAACCTCCTATTCAGCTCATCGAATGCAGCCTGACACTCAACAGTCCAGACGAACTCCACGTTTTTTCTGGAGAGTCTAGTCATCGGCTCTACAATCTGCGAGAAGTCCTGGACGAACTTCCGGTAATAGCCAGCCAAACCCAGAATGCTCCGAACCTCGGTAACTGAACTGGGCGTAGACCAAGACTCCACTGCCGAAATCTGCCTCTGGTCCACTAAAATCCCGTGCTCGGTCACAGCATGACCTAAGAACTCCACATGGTCCAAGAAGAACTCATACTTCGAAAGCTTTCCATAGAGTTGCTTCCTCCTCAGAGTCTCTAACACAACTCTCAAGTGCTCCTCATGCTCCTCCTGCGCCTTTGAATAGATCAAGATATCGTCTATGAAGACCACCACGAACTTGTCAAGGTACTGATGGAATACCTTGTTCATCAAGTTCATGAACACCGCGGGAGCATTGGTCAACCCAAATGGCATCCTGTAAACTCGTACTGGCCGTACCGAGTCTGAAATACCGTCTTGGGAATGTCATCCCTCCTCACCTTCAGCCGGTGATACCCGGACCTCAAATCTATCTTCGAAAATACTTTCACCCCACTCAGCTGATCGAACAAGTCGTCGATCCTCGGCAAAGCGTACCTATTCTTGATAGTGAGGTTGTTGAGCGCCCGGTAATCAATGCACATGCGGGACGTACCGTCCTTCTTCGGCACAAACAGGACTGGTGCTCCCCAGGACGAAGAACTGGATCTGATGAACCCCTTGTCCTGCAGCTCGTCGACTTGCTTCTTTAGCTCTATCAACTCGATGTTGTTCACCCTATAGACATGCTGTGATATGGGCTCGGCGCCCAGCACCAAGTCTATAGAGAACTCAATGTTCCTGTCTGGCGGCATCCCCAGCAACTCCTCGGGAAAGACATCCGAGAACTCATCTATCAACGGATGTGGCAAATCCTGCCCCGCCAACAAAGCTCCACAGAATCCAGCCTCCGGCTCCGCTGCTCCTCGAGCAAAGTCGATCTCTGGCTCTCCCGACGTCCTAAAAAGAACTCTGCCTACTCTACAATCAATGCTAGCATGGTGCATGCTCAACCAATCCATACCGAGTACCATATCGTACCTCGGTAGGGGCATTACGAGCAGACACGCGCTCAAGTCCCGGCCTCTCAGAGTGACTCTCTGCCCCTTGCAAATATTATTAACCAGGATAATTCCTCCCCTGGTCATAATCTTGCAAGTCCTATCCATATATTCAGCAATAATATTGTGTCTCAGAGCAAAAGAAACAGACACAAAACTATGAGTAGCCCCAGAAACAAACAAGGTGAAAGCAGTGAAGGAATCTAGGAGAACATGACCTGCTACAACATCTCCCACGGGATCTACCTCCTCCTCTGCTGGCAAAGCGAACACCCTGCCCGTGGGTGCTCCCATATGGTGCTGAACAAAATGCTGCTGCTGGGTCTGAAGTGGAGGACCTCTCTGCTGAATCGCTGGTCCTCTAGCCGGCTGCACCCTGTCCTAGCCTCCCTTGGCTGCCCGAGCAGGGCAGCCCTTCAGCTGGTGGTCGATCCCTCCGCAGAATAGGCAAGCACCTAACCTCCTCCGGCATACGTCTCTGCTGTGCCCCGTCTTTCCGCAGAAAGCACACTGCTGGGTCTGCCTTTGGCCCTGACCCTGATGCTGTTGGACACGCACCGGTGCCTGCTGAATCTGCAACAGAGGCTACTGCTGAAATGGCCTCTGCTGATGCTGAATATGGGGGCGCTTGGCCGGTCCCGTACTGGAACTCGCCCCCATAGTATCTCTGCTCCTCTTCGGCTTGAGGCCGAAGTCCTCCTCTGCAATCTGCACGTCCATCAATATCTGATCGAACGTCGCATCACGGCGACCCGAGGTGCGGGTGCGCACTGCATGAATAAGTCCCCTGCGAAACTTACGAGCCTTCTGCCCCTCATCCTGGATCATATCGTGAGCAAACCTGCTAAGATGGAAGAACTCAGCTGCATACTCATCCACTGACGAGTTCTCCTGCACTAGACCCACGAACTGGCCCTCCAATGCTGTAAGAGCCACGTCCGGAAAGAACTTCTCCTTGAAGAGCCTCTGGAAGTTCTCCCATGTCAGCCCTCTCACCGACGTACGAGGATCCGTGCGGTACCATGTCAGCACAATGTCGAAGAATCGGCTGGCTGCGACCGAAACCCAAAGTGCTCTAGGAAGCTTTGCCAGCACCATGCTCCGCTGCACATCCTCTAGCCAATCATCTGCATAGAGGATGCCCTCCGTGCCCGTGAAGTCCCTGGAGCTTATCTTCCTAAAGTCTAATACTGTCCCCGGCCTGGACTGCTGCTGGTACGACTGCTGGCCGGTAGGGCCCTGCACCGTACCCGGTGCCACTCTCTCCACTGCTGCCAGTGCAAGCTGATGCGAGTTCTCCATACTCTGCCTCAGCATCTCAATCTGAAGGTGTGATGCCTCCGACTGGCGCTGCGATGCCTTTGCCTGGGCCCACTGTGTCTCCATCATCTGCTGAAGGAGAAGGAACATATGATGTGTATCCGTCGGTATCGGTGGTGGTGGCGACAGTATCTCTGGAACAACGGCCGTAACCCTCTAGGGTGGAGGTGGTAGACCTCCCTGTGCAACTGCCAGGGCCTCTGGGATAGTAGAATCACTGGGGCAGTCTCGTGAACCTCCTCCTCAGCCTAGTCAGATCTCTCGGGCAAGCTACTCGATCCAGTGGCCTGCGGGTGCATCTTCGTCATCCTGGAGACGAATTGGAACAAAGAGATCAATATGGCACATGAGTAGATATTATCAAAGAAGGACAGTTAATTTAATACAAGGGAAGTAATCATGAAAATGAAAAGATCGGAAATTTTCTTAGGTGTGATTGACAAACTCCTATCATGTCCTAGGTCCTACGTCCTAATTGCAGGCTCGTAATTAGTACTCTAAGTCGAGCACCATTACGAGATCGCACTAATTGTGACACTGACCTGCATGGGCCACCACAAAAACGTGTCACGACCCGCACCCTTGTGAGGGGCACGAGCACGTAGGTACGTCCAGCCTACGCCGCAGTATCGACAGTAGAACGCTGTATATAACGTCTGTAAATACTACGACTAACAGTTAATTAAAGGTACCTGTACAGTATATACTCTTCGAATGGAGGTGACATATCAATACAGTCTCAATCACAGAATAAAACTAAGGTAGATAGCTCAGAAAGAGAACATATGATAGATGAAATAGTAAATAAGTCCAGTGTCCAATACAAGCCCAGAAATATACAACATCACAGGGTCTCAAAATATAATATAGAAAATACAGTCTGAATAAGCTAGCTGGATCGTAGTCCAGCCAAACCTAGCTAATCTACACTACTCCGGGAGTACAAAATCTAGTGGCTCTACTTTAAGGCCACGGTCCTGGGCTACTCCATCTGACTCGAGCCCATAATAGGTCGAGCAGTCCGACTCAGAATCATCTGTAATATCATAACGGTATCCTATTAGAAAAATGAGCAAGTACAAGCACTAACAGCAGTTCCATATGAATTGACAAATTCTATAAGAGACAGTATAATGAACTACAAGACAAAGATATATGAAAACTTGGAAATCGTTCGGAAGCTGAGTTACAACCCTTAAACCAAACAAGGATCGGGACTGTAACTCTTCTCCCGAGCAGAACTTAGTCTCCAAATCAAGGTACAATATAAAGGCAAGTAGAGCATGTGAGTAACTGTATATCATGGCATAGTGAGGAAATACTGAATATAGAACAGAGCAGGATATATGATAAGATATGTAAATATAAAATGTGCCTCGAATATTATAGCATAATATGATCGGTATGGGTCAAGAATCAGGCTTCCAGCCGATCGACTACAAGTACGTGGACTCGGCCCGGCCGGGATGGTAAGCTATGGAGCAAGTAGTAGCACAGGTCAGGCTATACCCATCGTGAGGTGAGGGTATAGCTATGATACAATTAGTAACTCAAGGTGGGCAATGATCACACTATCTATAAAATTCCCCATTCCCTGAATAGTATACGGATTCGGACATAGCACGTCATGACGCGAGATTCCCTAAGAGGAGAGCAAGTCCTCTTCAGGAATCGACGTCAATACAAGTACAAGAATCAAGACCAAGAAAGTACCAGTATCCCAAGAAATCCAGGAATGACATCTCATGACAGGAATCCGACAATACTAGTCCGTGAACTATCGTGTCTGAGAATCAAGTAAGACACTACGACTGAATCGGATATAGCAGATATCAAGACAATAAAAACTATCAGTGAATATACTCGCCTGCTGTCCTGAGCTGTAGGATATATCAATGCTCAGAGCGGTAATCAAAAACCTAAAGATGAGATACTGTATGTTAATTTAGGTTTAAACAAGTTTAAGAATGATTCACAATGAATGATATGAAATATAGATCAAACTAGGTCTCACTGAGTCACACTAAGTCCTGTCAAGTCAATCTAGGTCAAATCAAGTTATATCAAGTCAATCTAAGTCAGACTAAGTCAACTCTAGGTCGTACCAGTCATTGTAAGTCAAAACAAGTCGAAGAAAGTCAAACGGGATCAAAAGTTGGCCTACAGTTGACTTTTGGTCAACTGGTCAACTCTAGGTCAATCTTAGGTCAAACTAGTCAAATGTTGACCAACAGTTGACTTTTGGTCAACTGGTCAACTCTAGTTTGGATTTGGTCAAATCTAGACAAAGTGTTGACTCACGGTTGACTTTTGGGTAAAAAGTCAACTCTGGGTCAACCGAGCCAAAATTGGTTCAAATATGACATTTGTAGGGTGTACCCAACATGCCACCCAAGTTTCAAGTCAATCCGAATACCCGAACTCCGTATCTTGAATTTACCCGATTACCCCTTAACATTTACCCTTAAACCGTTCTAACTTGACGCCAAGTGGCCTTCCCTTAGGAATTCCACTCCGGGCTTCCTAGGGTAGTAGGGTACTAGCCTATACAACCATTACCTACTAAGTTTCCTAGGGAAAGTGGACATCCAGTCCATCTTACGATCCGAATCGCCCGATTACCCGTTATCTTGAATATTTCAAGATACGCGATGGTACGGTGCGATACCATCTCCCTAATCCCACACGCAACCCCGATTCCAACTCCGAAGCCTACCCACAAAATCTAAATCACATTATCTAAGTCCCCTCCAAGTTTCAACGCGTTCCGAATCACGGAACTCAATTTTACCACTTCACCAAAATCCTAACTTAACCATTTCACTCTCATTCACTCATTTTCCACACTCACTTAGGACAAGTTTTAGGGGTTATTTTAGTGGGTTTGTCACGCCCCAGTACCGAAATACGGAGACGGACTAGGCCAGCTACTCCATATGAGGTACGTAACGTCATACGGCGATCGTGGCTGTCGAGAGACTAGGGGGTACATGCAACAATCAAGTCTCCTATGGTCCCACAGAGTTCTATGTCTCAATCAATCAAATCACATCAGCAAATAGATGAACATTAAAGATAAAGCAGTAAGGCGTCCCTGACGCTTCATCAAAATGATCATGAGAGACTAGCTTTATAATTTAGCTATCTCAGAGAGTCAGGAGTATAAAATTATACACAGCTGCAGTCTGTTTAATTACAATCATGTACTGACACAAAATATCAAGTAATCCGGCTAACAGGTGCCGGTGGCTAAACGCCGTAAAAGTATAAGCAGGAGTGGTGGAGAAGAAACCCACTCGAGTCCCCGAACTGCCATGCTCCTAGTATGCACCATGGATGTCAGGGAGGAAGATAGTGTCCTCTGGCTCTGCTACGAGATCTGGCCAAACAAAACCAGCAGGGTCAGCCCCGAATAGCAATACCGCCAAAGGGGCACAAGAGATAAGACTAAAAACCCAGTTAATAGAATGATTGATAATAGTAATACTTATGTTACTATTATAGGGTAGCGCAACATCCTCGAACCCATATGGCACCCTTACAACCAAACAAGGACAAAAGGTGCCGCATGGAGTCGGGACGTGTCGTACTCTATAACTTTCACATAAGTTAAAAGGTATAAACAATAAAATCTCCTGATCGTGACTTCGGTCGATAGCCTATCGCAGCACAATAACCAACCCAATAATCAAACAAGAACATGGGTTGGATCATGTACCATGATAGACCATGTTCCTCAGTCATTCACAGAAGTAGCACTCCATAATCAGAATAAGTCTTCCGTTCATAACTTCGGTCCACAGCCTATCATAGCATGATAACCAACCCAACAATCAAACAAGAACATGGGTTGGATCACGTACCATGACAGTCCGCTTCCCTCAGTTACTCACGGAAGGTAATAGGATACAAGCAAGTCGTTTTCACGACCAATCAAGTCTACGAGTTTCTAGTGGGACGAGGTTATCCTCGCATCATGTTATGTAGAAATCCTCAGATCGTATCTTTCCAGCAAGGCTAGCCCACCCAGGAGTTCGCGTAGACAGGTATGATTGAGCACAGGTCCCTCGCAAGGCCACCTTGCTAAAACATATAATATGTAGCAGGAATTAATCGGATACAGTCATCCACTCGTTGCAGATGACACAGTATCCGTGGAGACCAGCTGGCGCGTCAAGACAGTATCTCAATGCGGCTGGTGTAACACGATCTCGGGATTTTGCCCTCCCCATGCATCTAGTATATTTAGTTGCCTAATTTAACCCTAGGTGAAATCTTGGATTTTTATGCTGTGGCCTGCATGATTATCCTCCTAAAGTCGTACTTTAGTACGAGTACCCCAAAGAGGATCTATGTCAATCAGTATGTCAACATGTTCTACCCTCCTTAGTGCAATGCATCATTGCAAATACGCCACGTGGAGTTACGAGTCATTTGTCGAGCATGAACAAGAACTGGAACATTCAGGTACATGTATCAGGTAGGAACACTTTGTTCTCCGGGTCACATTAGTGCTCATATCATGCTCGGGACAAAAGGCGTAAGGATATAAAATGGGCATATAATATATATATATATAATAATAATAATAATAATAAGGTAACAATATAGGGCACAAAAGTCCATGCGGCTCAGGGGGAGTGAGTCCATGCGGCCGGGTCAATACTGGTTCATGCGGCTGGGACTACACGCTCATGCGGCTCAGGGAGCCCCAAGGCGCATGCGGCTGGAAAGGCGGGTTCATGCGGACGAAGGGGTGTCAGCGTATGCGGCTGCGATCAGATGAAGTCCTATGCGGCTGAGCATGGGCGATACATATGTGGCTGGATGATGGATGGGCCTTATGCGGCCCAAAACAGTAGCGCATATGCGGCTGGGTGCAAAAAGAACTCATGCGGCTAAAAGCTAGCCGCATGAAGTCCATGCGACTCAAGATAACAGGGGCTCATGCGGCTGAGTCTGAACAAGGCTATGCGGCTCAATTACTTGCCGCATGAAGATTCATGCGGTCAAGTACTCAAGCAAGTCTTATGCGGCTAGGAAGGACTTTCCATGCGGCTGAGCTCGAACGAGTCTCATGCGGCTGGAAAGGCCATGCGGCCAGAGACTTGCCGCATGAAGATTCATGCGGTCAAGTACTGCTCTTCTTCTCCACTCGTCCGAGAAGAGGAGCCAAGCAACCATGGCTTCCAAGCTACATAAAACCTTCATCCGGAGCCCAAATCGGAACTTCCTTAGGTCAAAATGGGGTAGAACAAAATTCTCTACAACATGGAACCATCAAAACTTAAAAATAATAAAGTTTGCTAGATCAAAACCAAGAAGATCCGAAAATGGTTAAAACCTAGATCTACAAAAATTAAAGCTTCAAAATGGAAAACTTCAAGTTCTAAACTAGTATAGAATAAGGAGAAGAACATATTTTGACAAGTAATTTTGTAAGAAAACATTAACAATATTTATGGATCCATCTTGAGCAAGTTGGTACTTGCCTTGGTTGATGGAAGAAATATTTGGTTGGTGGAGGAAATAAATGAGAGGAAGTAAATGAGAGGAGAGAGAATGAGTTATATATATAGATCTTGGACCCATGGGTTCATGATGAACCAAAGGGTTCATGATGAACCATTGGTGAACCAAGAATAGGTTACCCAAATGAGCCAGAACTGTAGGCCCAAATGCAGAAAGTAAATTAGAAAATAATATTTTGTCGAATATTTTTGGGAAATGCATGAAGAAAGACAACATAATAAATATAGTATAAATATAAGGTAAATACAATTTATCGGTTTACGTATTAAAATACGTATTCCAGGATCGGGGAGTGACATCTCTACCCTTCTTAGAAAAATTCCGTCCTTGGAATTCCAGCCAAGACAGGATAGTGAAATCAGGGCAAGCAAGGCTCAATCATATATAAGTTAACTATCATAGCAGTTATTATTATACATCACAAAGTGCAAAACAAGCAGGTACAGATAAGCATGGAATCGTGTCAATAAGGTGCAAAAATATACCTTATTAGTCAAACAAATGCGGATACCGAGATCTGATCTCGTCCTCGCGCTCCCAGGTTGACTCTTCCGGAGAGTGATGGTTCCAAGAAACACGGACAAGGATTATCGTCCGATTCTTGAGTACCTTCTCTCGCCGGTCTAAAATAGATACGGGTTGTTCCTCGTAAGTTAGGTCGGTACCAACGACTAACTCAGAATGATCGAGGACATGACTCGGATCCGGGACATACCCACGTAATTGGGACACATGAAACACATCATGTATGCCAGTTAACGAAGGCGAAAGGGCAAGTCGATAAGCCACATCGCCTACCCGAGCGAGAATCTTAAAAGGACCAACGTATCTTGGACTAAACTTTCCTCGGGTTCCAAATCTAATGATACCCCGAGTTGGCAAAATCCGCAGAAACACTTGGTCGCCAACTCTGAACTCTAGAGGCCTACGATGCTGATCTGCCCAATGACGATGTCGGTCCTGTGCAACTCGAAGGCGCTCTCTGACCAACTTAACTATCTCCACAGTCTGCGTGATCATCTCTGGTCCCAACAACTTCCGTTCTCCGACGTCGTCCCATGCCAAAGGGGACCTATACTTCCTTCCGTACAATGCTTCGAACGGGGCCATCTGAATGCTAGCCTGATAGCTGTTGTTATAGGAGAACTCTACAAGATGAAGGTGATCCTCCCAAGATCCGCCAAAGTCCAAGGTACACGCCCGTAGCATATCTTCTAACGTCTGAATGGTTCTTTCTGATTGCCCGTCAGTTTGTGGATGATAAGCAGTACTGAATCTTAACTTGGTTCCCAAACTTTGGTGTAAGCTCCGCCAAAAATGGGAAGTAAACCGCATATCCCGATCTGATACTATACTAACTGGAATACCGTGCTGCCTTACTTTCTGCTTCATGTACATTTCTGCTAACTGCTCAGTAGTCTGTCCAACTCGGAAGGGAAGGAAATGAGCGACCTTCGTGAGTCGATCTACTGTTACCCAGACTGCATTCTTGCCAGCCGGGGATCTAGGTAGACCGGTCACGAAATCTATCGTGATGTGCTCCCATTTCCATTCTGGGATAGGAAGCGGCTGAAGCAACCCTGCTGGTCTCTGCTGCTCGGCTTTTACCTGCTGACATACCAGACACTTGGATACAAATCTTGCTATCTCTCTTTTCATGCCATTCCACCAAAAGTACTGCCTGATATCTCGATACATCTTCGTTCCTCCTGGATGAATGGAGTAAATAGAACTATGAGCTTCAGACATAACTTCTTACCGAAGGTCTCCACTCGGTACACAGAGTCTGTTTTCAAACCTGAGCGTACCATCTTCATGAATTACTAACTCCTTCCTACGGCCTGATTCACACTCCGACCGCAACTTCTGAATCTGTGGATCTCCTGTTTGTGCTGCCCTTATCCTCTCTACTAAGGTTGACTGAATCTGCATACTGGTCATTCTTCCTATATCCCTTGGCAAAACTACTTCGATTCCCATACTCTGAAGGTCTTCTAAAATATGCTTCTGCGAGGTCAAGATAAAGGCACTGTCTCTCCTACTCAGTGCATCTGCAACTATATTCGCCTTGCCTGGATGATACTAAAGATCCAAGTCAAAATCCTTCAGTAGTTCTAACCATCTTCTTTGCCTCATGTTCAAATCTCGCTGTGTGAATACGTATTTCAAACTCTTATGATCAGTATAGATCTCTACCCGATCTCCGTATAAATAGTGCCTCCACAACTTGAGTGAAAACACCACGGCTGCTAACTCCAAATCGTGAGTCGGGTAATTCTTCTCATGGTCTCGAAGCTGTCGAGATGCATATGCTATCACCTTTCCGTGCTGCATCAATACACATCCAAGACCCTTCCCAGATGTGTCACAATATACTGTAAAGCCTCCCGCTCCTACTGGAAGCGTCAAGATCGGGACTGAGATCAATCTCTTCTTTAATTCTTCAAATGATGCCTGACAGCTAGCTGACCAAACAAACTCCACGTCCTTGTGCGTCAAACGCGTTAAGGGCGCAGAGATCTTGGCAAAGTCCGCCACGAACCTTCTGTAGTAACCAGCTAATCCCAAGAAACTTCGTACTTCTGCAACCGTTCTCGGGACTGGCCAATGCTCTACGGCCTCAATCTTCTTCGGATCCACTGACACTCCTGTCCCAGAAATTACATGCCCCAGGAACGAAATGTGATCTAACCAGAATTTATACTTGTCGAGCTTCGCATAAAGTTGATGCTCCCTTAATGTCCGCAAGACAGTCCTAAGATGTTTCTCATACTCCTCTTCACTGCTGGAATAGACAAGAATGTCATCTATGAACACCACCACAAATTTATCCAAATACGACAGAAAGATGCGGTTCATTAAATCCATGAATACTGCGGGGGCGTTGGTTAGTCCAAAGGGCATTACTAAAAACTCATAATGCCCGTATCTAGATCTGAATGCTGTCTTCGGTATGTCTTGCTCTCGGACTCTTACTTGATAGTATCCCGACCGAAGATCGATCTTGGAAAAGACGCTGGCCTTGCTCAACTGGTCAAACAGGTCATCAATCCTTGGTAGCGGGTACTTATTCTTCACTGTTACTGCGTTCAGCTTGCGGTAGTCGATGCACATCCTCATCGACCCATCCTTCTTGGGAACTAGAATCACTGGCGCGGCCCATGGCGATTTACTGTCTCGGATGAATCCTTTAGACTTCAACTCTTCTTCATGTTGATACAACTTATCCTGTTCTGACGGCGACATTCTGTAAACTCTGTCTGCAATAGGCCTCGTTCCAGGGTTCAACTCAATGCTAAATTCTACCTCTCTGACTGAGGGTATCCCTGGGAGCTCATCAGGGAAGACGTCGAGAAAATCTTCGACCACTCTCAGAATCTGTCCTGGCTCTGACACTGCTGCTGAGATGACGCCTCCGGCCTGATTCTTCAAGGTTCGAGTAAAGATGAACTGCTCCATCCCAGGAACGCTGAATATGACCCTACCTCCTCTACAATTAATTATCGCATGACTGTCTCTCAACCAGTCCATGCCAAGAACAATATCAAAATTCCCCATAGGGAATTCAATCAATGACGCGGGCAGTAAAAGCCCACACACCTCTACCGGACATGAAAAGCGCACCCTGCTAACTTCTACGAGCCCATTGCCGGTGAGTATATCCATTCTCTCCGGCAATGCCTCAAACTCTAATCCAATCCGTGTAGCATATTGTGCAGAGATGAATGAATAAGTAGCACCTGAATCAAATAATGCTACAGCGGGAAATAAGGTGATGAGAATTTTACCTGCCACCACGTCACTAGACGCGAGAGCCTCTTCCAAGGTCAATGTGAGAGCCTGGCCCCGCGGAGCCCCTTGTTGCGGCCTTCCTCGACCATGCTGTTGCTGCCTCTGAGGGCCTTCGGCTTTCTGTGCCTGGCGAAACATCTGAGCCTGCGTTGGTAGACGCTGGGCTAGGGGCCTTACTGCTAATACTGGCCCTCCACTCAGGATTGCCACTGGAGCTGGCAATGCTGGAAACTGCTGAGCTGGCCCTCCTGGCCTCTGCATCATAGGACAAGTAGAAATACGGTGGTCTGAACTACCACACCTCAAGCATAAGCCATTCGCTGACCGGCACACCTCCCTCGTGTGCCCTGCCTTTCCACAGAATGTACAGCCCTGGAGTGCTCCCTGACGCTGTTGCTGGTTCCTCGGCTACTGATGTCGAACTGGCGCTGTATTAGTTGACACGGCCGTCCTCCGTGGCACTCCTGCATCATGAATACGTACACCGGGTGCTGGTACCGATGTTCGCTGCATTGCTCCTCCTCCAACCTGGGAATGAGATCTCTTCTGACCTCCGGCCCTCGATGCCAACCTCTGCTGGGTAAGCTCGTGCCTCCGGGTTGCCGTCAAGACAGCGTCAAACGTCTGGTAGTCGTGTCCTTCCACAAGCTGTAATAATTCCAAATAAAGTCCCTGCTGGAACCTCATAGCTTTCTCTGGCTCTGTTGCCACCATTGCTGGTGCAAAATGGCACAATCTGCAGAACTCTGCTGCATACCCATCTACGGTCTTGCCTGCTTGCTTGAGACTGATGAACTTCTGCTGGAGCTCATATCGAGCTACTACGCCAAAATACTTGGCCTTGAATCTGTCACTGAAGGTGGTCCAACGAACAGGGCGTCTTGTACCAACTTCTTCTGATGTCCACCAGTCGCGGGCAAGATCCTGAAGTACCAGTTTGACCTGATCAACCTTCTTATCATCTGGAACCTTGGCTGCCACAAGAATGGCTTCGATGTCTTGAATCCATGCATCCGCAGTGATGGCATCCTCCGTGCCATCAAAATACCTCGGGTTCAAGCGACGGAACCTTCCTGATGCTCCCGAGTCAACCCCGGCACTCCTCTCAAGAGCTAACTGAATCCCTTGGTTCAGCAACACGTTCTGCTCTTGCTGCCGAGTCTGTTGCTGTTGGTTAGTGACAAGAAACCCCCGGATGATCTCCAGGAGTGTTACGGCGTCTGGTACTGCCGTCACTGCTGGTGCTGCAGGAGTTTCAATAACCTGCGGCTGCACTGCCTCTGGTTCTATTTCTGCTCGTACCTGCACTGGAGAAGGTTCTCTCCCCTGTTGCTTTCCAGTCGAGCCATGCTCTTGCTGCTCTTCCTCATGGGCCTCACCCGCTACGGAGAATGAAGCACCCCTATAGAGAAGAATATAAGATTATCAAGTCCGGACGAGGAAAATTTCGAGGATGCAAGTCAGGTTAGAGATCAAGGCAAGGACAGAGAATTCGAAACAGAATTTCAAGGGGAACAAGTTTTGATTGAGACTCCTAATAATTTGTAATACCCCACAAGTCTGAAAATCAGACCTGCATGGGCCACCACTAAAACCTTGTCACGCCCCAGTACCGAAATACGGAGACGGACTAGGCCAGCTACTCCATATGAGGTACGTAACGTCATACGGCGATCGTGGCTGTCGAGAGACTAGGGGGTACATGCTACAATCAAGTCTCCTATGGTCCCACAGAGTTCTATGTCTCAATCAATCAAATCACATCAGCAAATAGATGAACATTAAAGATAAAGCAGTAAGGCGTCCCTGACGCTTCATCAAAATGATCATGAGAGACTAGCTTTATAATTTAGCTATCTCAGAGAGTCAGGAGTACAAAATTATACACAGCTGCAGTCTGTTTAATTACAATCATGTACTGACACAAAATATTAAGTAATCCGGCTAACAGGTGCCGGTGGCTAAACGCCGCAAAAGTATAAGCAGGAGTGGTGGAGAAGAAACCCACTCGAGTCCCCGAACTGCCATGCTCCTAGTATGCACCATGGATGTCAGGGAGGAAGATAGTATCCTCTGGCTCTGCTACGAGATCTGGCCAAACAAAACCAGCGGGGTCAGCCCCGAATAGTAAGTACCGCCAAAGGGGCACAAGAGATAAGACTAAAAACCCAGTTAATAGAATGATTGATAATAGTAATACTTATGTTACTATTATAGGGTAGCGCAACATCCTCGAACCCATATGGCACCCTTACAACCAAACAAGGACAAAAGGTGCCGCATGGAGTCGGGACGTGTCGTACTCTATA